>JADDOH010003663.1:0-16052 GCA_016648135.1 Agrypnia vestita | reverse complement strand
CCTCGGTTGTTTAGCAGCTAGCTTTTCCATCATGGTTTGCAGTTGCTGACAATATACATCTGCCGTAATCGTCTGGCCAGATTTAAGAAAGCTGTAGTGAACGACACCAGCACTAGTCCACCAAACGCTCACAAGTAACTTTTTTGGAGTCAATTTTCGCTTGGGGCATGGTTTGGCTGGTTCGGCAGGGTTCAGCCATTGCTATGAGCGCTTCTGATTATCGTACAGGATCCACTTTTCATCACAGGTAATGATTCGATTTAAAATCCCTTCATTATTGTGCCGGTTGAGTAATGCAATGCAGCAGTCAACGCGCGTTTGTTGATTTGCTTCACTCAATTCGTGAGGTACCCACCATTCAAGCTTTTTCACCTTACCAATTTGCTTCAAGTGGATTAAAACAATTTTATCACTAACACCGCAGCCTGCAGCTAACTCGGATGTGGTTTGCGATGGATCCGCTTCCACAATAGCCTTCAATTCTTCATTATCACTTTGGTCTCCGGCCGTCCACGGGGCTTGTTCTGCAGGTCGAAATTTCCAGAACGAAAACGTTGGAACCAAAAACGCACTGTGTTTTCTTTTGCGGCACCGTCGCCATACACATCATTAATCCTTCGAGCGTTTCTGCAGCACTGGTGCCACGGTGGAACTCGTACTCGTAAATAACGCGATATTTCAAGTTTTTCATTTTGTAAACTGAGTGACGCAAAGAAAAAAACAATTGAGGAAAAAACAAATGAATCATAATTTTCAAAACACAAATACATGAGTAATTAGCTGTATAAATTTGGATTTGGAATTCCTAACAAAAGAGAGATATTTGAGATCAAATTTGCCAGTACGGCAAAACGCCATTTCATATGTAAGGCCCTAAGATAGATATATATATATATATATATATATATACAGGGTCCATCATCAAGGCTGACGTGACGTCAGCTCTGATGATGAACCCATGGGATGACAATGGGATCCGAAACGTTGGCCAGAGAGGTTGGATATACATGGCAGATTATCCCAGAAAACTACACATAACATTCTGAACGGCCGCGATAACCTAAAAATTTTCATCAGTATTAATAAGTTTTGTTATTTGGTGTCCTTTTTTCATTTAGTTTATTTTATTTCATGCCATTTCGCCACAAAAATTATTCACCCCTCTTTTAATTTCGCGTAATTTTAATTTACTTTTATCTTTTTTTATTTTTTTAACTCTAATTGTCACTCGATTTAGAAAAGTGATCTCCAGAGAGGCTGCACCTTCTACATATATATGTAACAATGTGATCTCCAGAGACAAAACTGAGAAAACCGGAGACAGCACCCTACAGTTGTGCAGCAATGGCATATAAATAATTTTAACTCAAAAAAGTTCTGCCCTCGTTCTGCTCCATTGCCAAAGGAAGAAAACTGATTGTATGATAAATTATAATACGTTTTCAACAATTCACTTAGCTATTGTGTCCTCCACGATGTTTGGGTATTCTTAAAAAAGACCTGTTTATTTGATATCGAAGCAACAAAGATGTCAAACAAATTTCTATCAACACGCATACTTGCTATCTGGAATTTATAATAATAGAATAAATAATTATATTATTTTAGAAGTTAGTAAAAATCAGTTTGTTTCACACATATCTACTAATTTTTTCATCCAAAGAGTAAATTAAAGCTAACATTTTCATCACAATACTAGAAATAATGACAGATGTCTTGACGTTTCTCTATTTTTGTGTGTTGGGGCTACAATCACCAAAATAGCAATGTTGTTATTTTCGGTCAATATATTTACTTCAAAAATTTAAAACCTTCAAACATTTCAACACACGCTGGCCGGTTTTCAAGAAAACAAAAATTCACCCAAGTAACCATACTTGTTAAAATATCATATAAACGATTTATTCACATATTTATTTACGGGAACATTTAAAATAACTTTGAGATTTTAATAAGCTTTCGATTGATTGAACGTGATAAAGAAATGCCGCAGCGCTATTCACGAGCCTTAATTATTTTTGTCGCCGATAATTTAGTGTGAAACGTTCGACAATGAAGCTTTTCAAATGAACTCCGGTGATGAAGCCACTTTTTGAGCGGAGCACAAAGCAGGCGACAGTTTCGGAGGGATGGAGGCACAAAACACGATGAAAAGGTTGCCCAGAGAGCCGCGTCATCGGTACAGCCCACCAGGGCATCCCGCATTTCGGACAATTTTCTTCATCTGCGTCATTTGGGCTTAATCCACCCCTACAACTATATCTTCCTCAGGTACTTTGAAGGATGACATTTTTTTCTAAAACTATTAAAACTATAATATGTAAATGTAACGTTTACTTAATAAATAAAACTTATGTACTTTGTATTATTTAATTAATCGTATAAATATTCGTTATAATAAGTAGTAGTTAGTACCTATTTTTTTTTTTTTTTTTTTATTTATTTAAAAATCCTTGTTTACAAATAAGATACTTAATACTAATTTAACAATAAAACATAAGATAAAACATAAGATAATTTACACATTTTTTTGTTTTGTTTAATTTGTGGATTATGCCACTCTACTAGGCTACGCCTGTCCCAGAGTGGCGTTATAGCACACAATTATAATATTTTTTCGAGTTCGTCAGTAGTATTTATTTTCATAAGGTAGTTATTATGTATCTATAGAGTATCAAGTGGAATGTTAGTGAAAGTTGAGTTAGTCATAAGTCCAAGTATAAATATGTGTAGAATAATTGTTTAATGTAAAAAGGGTTAAAGTTTTGTTTAAGTAATAATAAATGTAATACTATGTAATAACACTATCTAATAATAAATAGTGCTGATAATTCTACAGTAAAAATATTAATAAAAAAAATATATGCAAATCTGTATATTTTAATTTAATTTAATTTAAATTACATTGTAGGTACATAACGATGTTAATTATATATCATATATTTGCATAACTTAATGAGAATACTAATGCTTTTCGATATAGAATTTAATTCTCATATTTAATAGTAGAGGGGCATGTCATATACGTACTCACTAGTAGCATTATATTAGAACTAGCTGTAGAAGAAAAGAACCGACGTTACTCGGCTTGAGGATTTAGTTAAAAATAAGTTTCTGCGGACACACAAAGCTTCCATTGTTTTGCAAAGACTCTAATAAAATAAAACAATGTTTCCATTTAATCTATGCTGGGATGGAAAGGATGTCCAGGAGGGAATTGTCTTATCTATTCCGCCAGGACATAAAGAATAAGAATGCAAAATTTGGATCAGATCGGTCATACGGTGTAGATTTGTACAGAAAATATAACAGGGGGTGAGGTGTGGTAAAAGGGGAGGGAGAAAAGTTATCTTTGTCACCCGCCGGGTACTAAGGAATAAGTATGCAAAATTTGGGTCAAATCGGTCAAACGGTTGTAGTTTGTACAAAAAATATAACAGGAAAAAAGGTGGGGAAAGGGTAAGAGGGTAAATGTCGCCCTTGTTACCCCCCGGGTCCTAAATCATAAATATGCAAAATTTAGGTCAGATCAGTCAAGTGGTGCAGATTTGTACAAAAAATATATGAGGGGGATGGAAAGAGGAAAAGAGGGAGAGGGAAATGTCACCTATGTTACCCGCCGGGTCCTAAAGAATAAGTTTGCAAATTTTGAGTCCGAACGGTTGAACGGTACGGATTTGCATTGAAAGTATATGAGGTGATGGAGAAGGGGTAAAAGGGGAGGGGGGAAATTTTGTCACCACCAACCCGAAACATCTCCAATTCAGTAAATGAACATTAATTCTGACACCGACTAGTGTGTATTACTCGGGATTCGTTGCAATATAAAGTTGATAACTATATGACAGGGGAATAGTAAATGTATCAAAATATTCTTAGGTTTTTCACGGTCGTTCAGAAGCGTCTGATTGTAGTTTTCTGGTATATTTTGCAGTGTATATATGTATGGCCTATTAGTACCGTCGGTCTTAAGGGAATCTAGATCCTTCGCTGGCCTTAAGAGGTCCTTAACCATGGAGTTTGTACCGCACACTGTCTTAATCTCTCGTTTTTTGAGCGCGCTGGCAATCCTATCAGTGAAAAGCCAAGATTGCGGCAAGATGTAGGTATGAACCTACGTGGGACAAACAGAGCGCACGATTTCTCAAAGAGCTGACGAGTATGAAAGAGCACGCAAATTCGGCCATCCAGGAAAATCGGCTTTGGCTGGGCGCTTTCTGAATACGGGCCACCACTTTGCATTTGATCCAAAGTTCCGAGTCATCACGCACGTCTGGTCAAGGAGGCATTCGAGGTATATTAACACCCGGTGAATATTAATAGGGATGATGGTGTAAAATTTAAAACCTCGTGATATTCGGCGCTACAAAATCAACCAAATCGACACAGATAATTAACCGCACAGATAATTATCTGGCAGTAGATGGAACGATGACATGACGTAATAAAAACTCATGACAACAACTGTCGCATTACCACAAAATACATTTACATTTGACATTACTCGCATTCACATAATACTAGACAAGCATTACGAAACCTTGACGAAATACCAAAAACTAAGACAACACATGGACACAAAAATTACTCATACATAGGGCCTAAAATATTTAACATATTTAAAACAGACTTCCCGGAAATCAGAATATACTCAATTAATAAAATAAAAGATTTAGCAAACAACTGGCTTACCTCCAAAGGTAGAACAGCAACTGAAAATTTACTTACTGTAATTGCATAATAATGTCTTCAAATAAAAATATATACCTATATAAATTAATTAATTAATTAAGGAAAATAAAAAATAATCTTAAACAAAACTTTAACCCTTTTTACATTAAACAATTATTCTACACATATTTACACTTGGACTTATGACTAACTCAACTTTCACTAACATTCCACTCGATACTCTGTAGATACATAATAACTACCTTATGAAAATAAATACTACTGACGAACTCGAAAAAATATTATAATTGTGTTCTATAACGCCACTCTGGGACAGGCGTAGCCTAGTAGTGTGGCATAATCCACAAATTAAACAAAACAAAAAAAATATGTAATTTATCTTATGTTTTATTGTTAAATTAGTATTAAGTATCTTTATTTGTAAACAAGGATTTTTTAAATAAATAAAAAAATAAATAAAAATATGCACACCCTGCAATCGACACGGTATTGCAAGCCAGTACTTTACATAACGGAAAATAGGACGCACGCTGTTTTCGGCACGTATTGCAAGCTAATACGCAACCTCAATATCAATACTTATTTGTAACTTCAGCCCAGATGATGGAACCTGCAATGAGATCGGAAACGTCGACCAGAGAGGTCAGATACACACGGCATGATGTCCCCGAAAACTTCACACTGAAAATTGATAAATTATGCGTACGCAAATTTAAAATGTAATGAAATCTTAAGTGGTTTACATGGGGAAATTGGTTTATCGCAATGCCCTGGATTGGAGAAGTTCCCGGTTCGTATTCCAGTGATAACCAAATATATTTATGACAGGTAGATTTTTTCTATTTGATTCATCTAACTTATTTTTACATACGGGGAGGAATAATAAATTGTTAGAATACTTATTACTCGTGGTTATACGTGGTATAATAACCAAAATATTGAAAAGTTCGTTACACAAAATGAAAAGTTTTGACGATGATTTATTATTCTACGATCGACGTTCTAAAAGCTTTTAGTGCGGCCGACCCATTACTCCGCTCCTGCCCTGGTTGGCTCCAGCGGACCATCATGTTGCACCATGTTGCAAGACCGGAAATAAATTGGTCCTAAGTTTTCAGAGAATCTCTGGTAAAATACATACTAACATGAATCATGGTCAACATCGGCCCATGTCTCTCAGCTGCTAAATATACAGGGTTATTTGGAAAACATTAATAACCTCGCAGGATTATATTTCTCCCTTGATTATGAGTCGAAAATGTTCAAGCTATTGTGACCTAATATCAATAGTTAAGGAGATATGCGACATCAAAGTTTGCATTTTTTTTCAATATTTCCGACTTATTTTTTGTAAAACGTTGGACCATCATTACAGTAACTCATATCGATTACGAAAAATTCTTTCGTTTCAATACAAGTTAAATATATCTCCAAAACTATTGATATTAGGTCATAATAGCTTGAACATTTTCGACTCATAATCAAGGCAGGAATATAGTCCTGCGAGGTCATTAATGTTTTACAAATAACCCTGTATAGCCCTCCCCCAAGAAACGCCGGTTTTCTCTGCCATCAGCCCCACTCATCCGTCTGTTAGAAGGTTTCCCAAACAGTCTGGACGTCTCTTTGAGACATCCATAATATACATTAATTGAGTCTGGACGTTTTTAGAAATATCTGGAAGCCAGTCGAACTCGCGAGTTTATATGAGAATGGCGGCCCTCGTAGCCCAGTGGGTATGAAACTGGTTTCTCACATCGAAGGTTCCAGGTTCGGATCCCGGTGAGGTTATTATTTTTATTATAGATTAATCTATGTGATTTGCTCAAGCCTGGATGTTTTTTGATGTGTTTCGCTTCTGTAATTAGGCCCTTTGACCTGTTAAAGTGTAAATAAAATAAAATAAAAATAAGAAAATGAGAAGATTCGAGAGAAAACGTTCACTATAAAAATACATCACGGTGCATCACGTGTAGAGTTCAGTCGTGTTTGACAGCTAGTGAAAACGATATAAAAAGAGAACAAATAGAATCCGTGCGGAACGACGAACGAATAGATAAAATCTGTGAGATAGATAACAAGCGAATAAATTGTACCAGAGACGAATGAAGCGTTCTAGGGACCGGATTAGTGGTACAAAAGTACAAAAAAGGTAGAACTATTTCTGATCTAAATTTTTCATTTAGACAAATTTGCTTAAGTAAAATGAGATATTTGAAATTAGATGAACAAATTAATATTATTTACAATAAACATTTTACGTAGTACCTCTATAAGAAAACAGAAATTCTCGTATTCAGGAGAAGAATTCGCTTGCAATGTAATACAATCAAAATTATGGAAATCATTATATAAGAAATATGTACTAGAGTACAAGCACAAGATGTAGAAATATGATTTTTTATTAAAGTTAAAAATTAAATATACCATAAAAAATATATATCCATGCCGCAAAAATATTAAATCTGTAAAAAAATATATATGAGGTACAAAATGAAAAAATATCTTATTGGAAATGAAATAATTATAATAAAATGAGAAATGAAATAAAATAATAAAATTGATTAGGAGTTTGATACATATGATTTTTAGTTTACATTTGAATAATTTTAGATTTTGAATTATTTTTAATTTTTCAGATAGTTGATTAAAATGTGTTAATTCTACAAAAGAATAGTGGTTTTAGATGTATTAGTATTACATTTTGAGATCTTGTATTTCTACAATTTCGTGTACCAATTTGTTTTCCTAAAATATTTTAATGTAGAATTTTTTTTATTTTCTTCAACAGTGGATACCGAAAATTCCAGGAATACAAGGGTAATAGAATTCTAGATTCTGTTTTTTTAAATAATTTGACAATTAATGAAATTATCAATTCTCAAATTGACAGCCATGATCTACTATGTCTCAAAATTTCATTGTCAGCATGTTCTAAGGACATAATATTTTATTACGATAATACACGAACAAACTAGACACCTAGACACATATAGGCCTACACTATACAAACTGGGAAATAAGTACACGGAGTTTGTAGACGTAATCCATGCTGACTTATTTAAAGAGAAACATGTGCTGATTCTGAGACAGTGATAGTTTCTATATTAAAATCTGCTGATGTTCCATTGTTTTACTCCTAGGTTTGTTGACTCTTTAATTTTTTACATCGAATAGATTTATTTTTTAGATTTTATGTGTATATTTTTGATTAACATAATATTTTTTTTGTAATTTACTGATTTTTTTAAATATATTTATTTTAATGTGAATATTGTTTTTATCGTTGCTTGTGTAATATGTGTTGTTTTTTTAAATTTTTTTCGTTGGACCTTTGCACCGTGTGCACACGCAAATGTTTATTAATAAAGGATTTAGATATGTTTATAACCTCCTCCCCACCCCATAATGTCATAATGTAAAATCGATTTTGAAAAAAAATAAAAATAAAACAAAAATACAATAATAATATTTTTTGTGTCTAATGTCTTTCTAAAATTTTGTATATCAATACTGACAGTCTTAAAGTATTGCAACTAATTAACATCCGTGTACCTGCTAGGAGCACAGAACAGTATGTACTACCGTATTATTGTAACAATACTGCGACGGTCGCTCAAAGGAACTCTCTAATATTTAGAATCCAAAATCTATGCAATGTATACGCCGAAGTTAATATATGGAATGCTACATTACCTATTTTTTTTTAAATAAAATGTAACACAGATATCATATATAATCAATATTCTTACTACCTATTTTCAAACTAAGCTAAATGCTTGTGTTATGAAAATATAACTGATTTCCTGGAATGGGGTTCGATAGTACGATGACCACCAGCCACTAGATCACCAGGCGACCATCATGAACACCACATCTTACTCAGATTATAGTTACAAGACGACTCTCACTACCTTTTTTATAATTAGCAGGATGGCTGTAGCGATTGTGTAAATCGTAATATTTATAAATTTTAACTGATGTACTTCATTGTACAGTGTCAGTGAAAGATTTTAAAATGTATATACATGGATACCTACATAAATATATTTTGCCAAAAAGTTTCTACTCGTATTAATAATAATAATAATAATTGGATAATTTGTATAGCGCCGTTTTCGCGAAATACTCACCTCAAGGGCGCTTTACATAGAGAAATTATTATCTTACAAGACAACTTACTGCTAGAAAAGAAAAAACTTATTTACTATTACTTATTCACTAGGTGGCATACAAGAAGTGGAATTAAAATTGAGTACTATAATAGTTTGTGAGTCCCTGAAAGAATTATGTGTTTTCGCGGAGTGCACAATATGAGTGGAAAACATTAGCTAGCGTTGTTGTGGTTAGATTTTATAGGTTTTTATAGGATTGTCTAAATAAATGCGTCTTAAGTTGTTTTTTGAACAGTGGTAAGCTGTCAGTTTGTCTCAGTTTGTTAGGTAGTTTGTTCCATAACTTTGGTCCAGCCACCGCGAAAGCACGATCACCGAAATTAGTTTTGTGGACGCGATTTACTTCAGCTAACCTATTTGTATTAGATGTTGATGCTGAGCGAAGTGTTAGTTGTCTATTATTTGCGGAGAATGGAATGCAGAAGTCGGTTATGTATTGAGGGGCCATGTTGTGAATAGCCTTAAATATTGTAAGGCAATGCTTATATTCAATCCTCTCTGGACATCTAAGCCAGTGCCATGTAACTTAATAAATAAATAAATAAACTTATGATTTGTGTTACATTGACGGTGACTGTCCACCGTCATCATCATCATCACAGTATTATTTATGTAAGTACTGGGACTACAGCCAGTGCATGCTTCCAGTACTTACTAAAAATGCATTGTGCCAATTCCTCCTATTCTGGAGAAATTGACCGGGAGTTTAAAGAAAATTGATATTTTTTGTCGAAATTAAATAGACTTTTTCAGTTAACGCCTGCTCGTGTTGGGCAGAAAAGGGGGTGGCGGTGATGGGCTGGAGGGTGTAAGGCAGTTGAGGAGGAGTTACCACATTAATATCTGCTCTCGGGGGGGCGCCCGCCCGGCGATTATTGCGGCGAGGAGCGGAGGATCGAGGAGCGGGGGAACATTCGGGGATTCCAGTTAAGGGCCTGTTAACACATTTTGACAATGGAAGGAAAAATTTTGCGTTCCTATCAAAAATATGGCGTGAGTTCACGTTAACGCTGTCACTTCGTATAATTACAGAATACGAAAATAATTTGTTTGCTAAATATCTACCATGTTAAAATGTTCTCTTACTTTCAGATATTCCTTATTCCAACAAATATAATAATAAAAAAATATATAAAAAAAAAAATTTGAATTCGTAAACTTTATAATTACGGTGTATTGGACTCACGAATCAATAATTGGTAGGGGAGAACGGGGTAATGAGAGCCGTCGGGTAATAAGAGCGATGATGATTGAACGAAAAGTAGGCACATTCTTGCGATCGTAAACACTCGGTCGCTTCTGTCAACTATCGAAAAACTTCACCTGACGAATACGAGTTGGTAGTGCCATGCTTTAAGTCACGAGGGATGGTTGTGTGATTTTCGATCCACGCTAATAAAAAACTGCTGATTGCGAGCGCCAAGGTAAGCATGAAATAATATTCTTATTTTATTATGTTTATGCTTATTACATCCATAGATTCATTTACTAACAAGTCCAATTGGTTAAATTGTGATTGAAAGTAGAATTACATATTTATATTATTACTTTTCAAAATGGTGGTCAACGGGTAATGGTAGCCTAGCATGGCTAAATGCAATTTGCGACTATGAGTCAGAATATTCAGAAGAGGAAACTTTATGTGCAATTTGTTGATCCACGGGAAAAAGTGGGGAGATGTGGAACCGATGCAGAAGTTGCGGAAACTAGGCCTACAAAGAATGTTCTGGCAGTGATAGTCCAGATACTTATATTTGTGCTTTTTGTTTGGATCCGTAAAAATTTGGGTCCTTTGTTTTTCTTTAATTATTTCATCTTTATTGATTTGTTTTGGTTACAATGTTGATTTTTTTTATATATTTTACAAATAGTTCTACGTATTAATAACTAAGATTTCATTAAAATTATTTTTAGTTAAATTTTCGGTAAACAGTACATATTATGGCTCCAGTTTCCTAAATAAGCGTTAAATGAGCTCTCATTACCCGCATGTGTCGGGTAATGGGAGCGACTGACTTTTTTTGTAAAATCGTTATTGTACCTACATACATGACTGTGATTGATTATAAATGTGATTAAAATTTAGTTGGATAATCAATGTAGGAGTTTTTAATTAAAAATTATAAGAAAGTTAACAAATGTGGTCTTTATCACAAATTTCCCATAGTAGGCTCCCATTACCCTGTTCTCCCCTACCTATCTCAAAACAAGTATTTATAATTTTAAATATTTAAATTCCTTGGGAGACAGATAGTGACCGATAGCCTTTCTAACATCAAAAAGTTCATCCTTTTTTAGTGCATAAGTCCCCAACCCAACCCAACCCATTGCTGTCTTTGAGATGTTGAATTTTTCAATGGCCCTTTATAATAAATTGTCAAAGGGATAATATATTTTATCTTTTTTCAGTCACTCATACATTGATCTTCATCCCCTTGTCTTAGTAGGGTCGGGGATCCAAAGACTAGATAAGTTGCTTCCATATTCCCCTGTCTTGTGCTGCTTTCGCCCGTGTTAATCAGTCAAGACTAATCCTGTCTTAGTGCACTTTTTTCTGCTGCTGCTCCCAGCTTATTCTGGGGCGATCCACCGATCTTCCTTCTGGAGGATACTTCCTCATTTGTAATTATGCTTCCTGATACAACTATTTATTCTACATCAGGGCATCTTTGATAGAAAAAATAATTATTATCGATTGATATGACTTTTTTATGCAATATTTTGACAATGTAACTCAACATATATGTAGCACTACAAAGATTTATTTATTGTTAACTAGCTGTTCATACCCGGCGTTGCACGGGTTAAGGATTAAGTTGAAAATAAATTTGTGGGGGAAACAAACAATCGATACAACGGTATAGATTTGCATCGAAAATATATCAGGGAGAGGGGAAAGGATAAAAAGGGAAGAAGAAAATGTCGCCTATATTACCCGCCGGGTCCTAAAAAATAAGTTTCTAAATTTTGGGTCCAATCGGTCGAACGGTACAGATTTGCATCAAAAATATATCAAGGGGAGAGGAAGCGGTAAAATAATAGGTGGGAAATGTCGCCTATGTTACCCACAGAATCCTAAAGAATATGTTTCCAAATTTTGAGTCCGATCGGTCAAAGGTACAGATTTGCATAGAAAATATATCAGGGGGAGGGAAGGGGTAAGAGAATAGGGGGAAATGTCGCCTATATTACCTGTCGAGTCCTAAAGAATAAGTTTCCAAATTTTGTGTCCGATCGGTCGAATGGTACAGATCTGCTTCGAAAATATATCAGCGGGAGGGGAAGGGGTAAAAGAATAGAGAGGAAATGTCTATGTTATTCGCCGGGTCCTTAATCATAAGTATGCAAAATTTGAGTCGAATCGGACAAACGGTGCAGATTTGTATGGAGAACAGACATTGAGTTTTATAGGTATACTTACTTACTTACTTACCATCACACCGTTTCTCCGCGGGGGTAGGCAGAGAGGATAAAGCGCCATACTCTTCTGTCCTGACATACAACTTTCGCTTCGTCTACTTCATACATCTTCGCATGCAAGCTCGACGGTTGTTCAGGCTTCTAACAGGACCATCTTCCAGTATCTGGTTAATCTGGTCATGCTACGTCTTCCGTGGTCGCCCTCTTTTTCTGGCACCGTCAACACTTGCATCATATATCTTTCTTACCATTCTTTCCTCATTCATTCGCTCAAGATGCCCAAACCACCTGAGCGACCCAATTTTTATTCTCTGTATTATGCTACGATCAGCTTTACATTCATTCCTAATATCTTCATTCTTTACTCTATCATACATGGATTTACCACACATACGTCTAAGGGACCTCATCTCCACTGCATTTAATCTACTTTCGTTCCTCTTCTGCCAGCTCCAGGCTTCACTTCCATACATTGGTGTCGGTACCAGAACTCCATTATGTACCGCCAGTTTTGCCTCGGTAGACATATTTCTATTAGAAATTATTGCATTCAAAGCACCGTTCACCCTATTCCCGGCAGTCACTCTCCTCTCTATATCTTTGTCAACATTCCCTCTTCTATCGAACATACTTCCCAAGTACACAAACTCATCTACTTGTTCCAAACATTCATTGCCTACTAGTTATAGGTATAGATTGTTGGTTTTGTGATTAGGACACTCGCCTCGTGATCCAAAGGTCGCGGGTTCGAACTTCACTCCAGACTAGCAAGTTAGTCCTATTTTCATAGCACTAACGTTTAGTTTAGTTTGAAAATAGTAAGAACATTGATGTGACACGTATTCCATGTTCGAATCTTCATTTAAAAATATGTATACTTTATTATTGACCAAATATATATATATATTTGGTCAATAATCTTACTTGATTATTGACCAAATATATATATATATATATTTGGTCAATAATCAAGTAAGTTGTATATTTAGAATTAATAATTTATTTTGGTTGGACATTATTTGGAAGTATAAACAAAAAACAAAATGTACATGGAATTTTATTAAAAATACTAGTTAGTTGTACCCGGCGTTGCACGAGTTAAGGATTAAGTAAAAAATAAATTTTTTGGGGAAGCAAAGGTTCCCCTGTTTTGCAAAGTCTCTAAAAAAACAATGTTTCCATTTAATCTGGAGTGGAATGGATGGGATGTCCAGGAGGGAAATGTAGAATATGTTGCCGCCAGGTCCCGAAGAACATGTATGGGAAATTTGGTAGAACAATACAGATTTGCATTGAAATTATATCAGTGGGAGGAGAACGGGTAACGGAGGAAGGTGGGGAGGCCTGCGTTACCCACCATTTTTTCAAGAATAAGTATACAAAACTTGGATCAGATTGTACAGATTTGCATAGAAAATTTATCAGGGGATGAAGGAGGGGAGACATGGTGCCTTTGTTACCCGCCGGGTTCTAAAGAATAAGTCTGCAAAATTTGGGTCAGATCAGATAAACGGTGTAGATTTGTATAGAGAACAGACAGACATCAAGTTGTTTAGATATAGATAGCATGTGTTGCTTTTACGTCCCACAGATGGCTCTGTTATAAAAACGTTTATTATTATTGGTATCGTTATAAAATTTCTGTCAAAATTAGAGAACCGAAAAGTGCATTTTATATATCAACAATTTTGGTGCATACTACTTACTACTACAATACTGTATTTCTATAATGAATCCGCTTTATTTTAGGTTTGTAGAAGTATATTGTTATTGTGTTTAATATTCTTATGCAGTATTAATGTTTGTCATGATGAATTAACGATAAGCTCGGAAGTATCAAAATTGAAAATTAATCAAAGATGGTATACATAAATGTCCTTTATTTTGAAACTAGCTGTTCGTACCCGGCGTTGCACGGATTAAGGATTAAGTTGAAAATAAATTTGTGGGGGGAAACAAAGGTTTCATTCGAACGGTATAGATTTGCATCGATAATATATCAGGGGGAGGAGAAAATGTAAAAGGGGAGGGAGGAAATATAACCTATGTTACCCGCCGAGTCCCAAAGAATAAGTTTCCAAATTTTGAGTCCGATCGGTCAAACGGTACAGATTTGCATCGAAAATATGTGAGGGGAGGTGAAGGGGTAAAATAATAGGGGGGAAGTATCGCCTATGTTACCCGCCGAGTCTTAAAGAATAAGTTTCCAATTTTTGAGTCCGATCGGTCGAACAGTACAGATTTGCATCGAATATATGTCAGGGGGAGGGGAAGAGGTATGATAATAGGAGGGAAATGTTGCGTATGTTACCCACCAGGTCCCAAAGCATAAGTATGCGAAAATTGAATCGAATCGGACAAACGGTGTGGATTTGTACACAGAACGGACAGACAGACATTGAGTTATATAGGAATAGATATCGCGAAATGATTGGCTGCACTTTCTTATCGGTTCAAGCGTTTTATTGAAGCAAAGACAACCGAATGTAATCAAAAAATTTGAATTTGGAAAATGTTATACCTACCTATCTAAATATTTATCAATATTGAAAAGGTAGGTACCGGCGCCTTTTTTTTAAATAGTATGTGAGAATTCAAATGGAACTTTGTGTCAAAATTTCAATGCAATAGTTGAAGAACTTTAGGCGATTGAAGATTATGGACAATCAAACATTTACATGTTTAATTATATAAATAAATAGTAGGTTTATAAAAAAAGTAGGTAGGTACAAAAACATCTTCGTATTCGAATGCAGCTTTGTGCCAAAATTTCAAAGCAATCGGTGAAAAACTTGATTAGCGATTAGCGATTTTGTACAAACGAACAATTAATTACGTTTTTATTTATATAGATATTATAAACGATCGTTTATTTATAACTAGCCGTGCACCCGTGAAATATCACGGAACGTGAAAATGTTTGCGTCTTCGCTAAGCTCTAGTATATTTATTTTGTATATTTTTGACGGTCCACGGAGAGGCGGTGATAGCATTGTCTCTAGAGTGCCGCGCTGTCATTTGCGCGTCCGAGGTTCGCGCCCTACTTCCAGCGGTGTATTTTTGTTTTTTTAGCCATAAATTTGAACAAAATTACGGATAGACAGATAGACAACGAAATTATTATGTTTGATTAAGTACGTGCACAAAGTATCTCTATACACAGAAGTGGTCCGTGATTGGCCGAATTCTGCAACGCGTTATAGGCCATAGATGGGCGATATTATGTAGCCAGCTTGACCCCCTTGGTACCTACCTGCCATAACACATTTAGCTGCTATATTTTTGTAATGAAAATACTAATTTGGTTGCAAGCCATCAAAATATCATGTTACCAATAAATGCTAAATTACTGGCACCGAACTGAAATGAACCGAATATGTATAAATTTAAACCATCAAAGGTTTTTTTAACGCTAAGCACACGCGTGTCGAGACGTTACTCGAGAGTACCGACTACCTACTATAGCGGCCCATTTACAATTTACAGTACCACCGTGCTCTCCAATTACGACACGTCTACTCGCTATAACGACCCCCTAGCGGCCGTACCGCGCCATGATTACATCAAATAAAGTGAATATTAAACTCTTTGTAACTTTTATTTAAATTTTGCGTCAAAAAAAATATTAACTAATTAAATAATGATTATCATACGAATAAAAATAGTTTTCATTGTTTTTTAGTATTTAATAGTACTTACGCTCACCATATTTCTTAAAATAAGATTTACAGTAATTATTTTAGTAAAAAGTGCATTTTCACTAGC
>JADDOH010003662.1:0-259053 GCA_016648135.1 Agrypnia vestita | reverse complement strand
TCATTATCATCATCATCATTAGCGGTGTCCCAGTCATATGTAGTCAGGAGGCGTTTCTATAGTATCATCATCATCATTAGCGGTGTCTCAGATATATATCGTCAGGAAACGTTACGATAGTATCATCATCATCATCATCATCACTAGCGGCGGTTCAGCTAAATATCATCAGGTGACGTTTCGATAGTGACAACATCATCTTCATCAGTGATTGCAGGGTTCCAGTTACACATCAGTCGGAGATAATTAGGCAGATCCCATCATCATCGATGGCAGGATTCTAGCTGTACACCATTTGGAGAAAATACACCGACATCCCTGGCCAGGGGCTAGGCATATCCCTACTGTCCAGATCCACCTTTCCATCTACTAATACGAGGGGTCATGGCCTCGTGAAACCACATGGCAACCAACCATTACAAGTATTTATTTATGTATTGTATATGTAAGTATATGTATGTATATTATATTTTATTAGTATGTATCTATTCGTACGTAGTGTATGAGGGGGCTCTTCACGGGTGGCACAACACCCGTGCGGATGTCTTCCCTCGTCTGGAATGGATTGAACGTATTGATGCATACCAGATTATAATAAGTACTACCTGGGAGGGTGATTGCAGTCACTGTAGTGTCGCGAATGGCCAATGGGCTGTAGTTGCTCACAGGCGAGGGTTGGGGAGCCTAGGAAACTCCCCCTCCCCACTCGCATATTTTTGACTTGACAGGTGGCCCGGGACCATCTTTACAGTAGCTTCAGTATATATACCGTAGTTTAACTTAGTTTAACCTGGAGGAGTTGGAATTCGGGGGGCAAACTGGCTCTGAGCCCGGACGCCAGACACTGACGCGAGGGATGGTGCGGTACTTTGCACAGAAGAGGCCCAACATGAAAAGGCGCATCCAGGCTCAGGTCAACGTATCCGGAACTCGTGTCGGGAGAAGGAAGATGGGATCAGTCACCGATGAGCCTTTGGGTATGGAGGGGCCGAATTTAAAGCAACCACATTTTCCGCGTACACATACATTTACACATACCTTCTACAAACCCCTTATCCATTAGAACCCAACGTACCACTAGAATGAGACATAGGGCCAGATACAGGTGACGGAACTTAGGCCGGCTAGTAAATAAACGTAACAATGTAATTGATATAAAGATAATGCAGAGTAAATATAAAAGATCGTAGGGAATAAGCACAGCGAGATAACGGCGGAAGATAAAATTATTAATCAGCGAGGGCGTCGAAGACGGAATCATCCATAGGAACGGCTACGAAGGACTCGAGGGCTTTCAGGGGATCTATGTACTCTATATGTGCATGTGCATGTGATAACGGCACGTCACTAACCTTTCCAGTGGATGGCGGTCGATCCCATACAGGTAGGACAATGGGGGATCGAGCGGAGAGGGCATGGAAGCAGAGGATCGCGCACTCTGGAAGCGCAGCTACACCAGATGCAGTGGTTTCAGTCCGTAGGAATGATAGGTAAATAATATAGGGCCACGGAACATAGTATGTTTAGCAATTGCACCGTAGGGCTTAATTGACGTGCTAGGTAGTTTTGTTTGCGTTTTCCATGAACATTCACGAACTTCATACCCCAGTATTTAATTTAAGTTTAGCTTGCGTTAGGGTTACCACAAAACCAATTCATCCCCTATAGTTCGAAACAAAAAATTACACAACGTGAACTGGGGAGGTCTTGAATAAAGCGAGGGTGTTTGGAAATACTACGTTAAAAACCGTAGAGCCTTCACCCGACGTAGATAGATAGCTTGTTTGCCTCTAACAAGGCGTAAACTCAGTTAGGAGTAGGATCGAGCTGAAAGGCGAAGAAGAGGAGCCATCACAATACTCAAGCAATGCTTATGAAGAAGATTTATTATAAATTACTGTATTTTTGCAAATTGTAATAATTCCTATAAAAATACTGAATAATATTAAAAGAAGTTACTAATATTATTTTTGTTTATTATAATTTTGTTTTTGTATTTTTAGTTACATACCTTCATAGGTACCTACATAACACTTAAAGTGGCTGTAATAATAGTTATTTATTTGACTGATTGTAAAAACAAATAATAATATAGACTAGAAATAAATGTCAAATCATGCTAGTTGTATTTTAGAAATTATCCGAAACTTTACTTAACTTTATTTAATATCCCTAACCGTATCCGAAACCGGTATAATATTATTCCGATATCCGTATCCGTATCCAGATCCGAAATTTCATATCCATAACATCCCTGCTTCAAAGTAAACACTTCCAATTGTACACTTTAAAATATGTAAGTAATACTTCAAAATACACACACTTCAATTTTGTGAAAAATTTTGGCTGATTTGTATGTAAGTTGATGTAACTAAAACGACATTTTGAAAACACACCCCCCGTCAGATTTTATTTTTTAGGAAGTTATTGTGTGAAATGTCGACAGTTTGTAGCTAAATGAGGAAAAGTTTGGAAACTGAAACAATCCCCTCTCCCTTCCAATGGTTTTGAAATTTTTTGGATAGAATGTTGAAATCTCATCGCAGAAAATTTTGGTACAGAATGATGAAATCTTCAGAAATTGAAACAAACCCAAACAAATTAATATATATGTTAAGTAAGACTGTTTTTAACTAAAGCGCAAATGTATGAGTGATTATAATTATGAATAAAACTGTTTGATTTATAATATATTTTTTTATGTCACATAAACAAAATGGTATTTTTGTTTTTTGGTTGTATTTGGTTACTTTTCTCTATTAAACAGTACAAGGACCATCTTACAAGTTTCCAGAGAAATAACAAGTTACAAGAATTGCTGCACAATAGAAAACATCAAAGAATAAAGGTAAAAGAAGGATCAGGAGTAGGGAGTAAAAGACTTATAAAAAGTAGAAAAGAGAATAAAAAATATACGTATAATATATTAGTTTAAGTATCTACTCAGGAGGCTCGTGTAGTGGGACCATTGAAGCATAGTATACCCAGAACAGTAGTTTATCTCCGGCCTGTCGGCGAGTTATTAGCCTACTCTTGCGTTGACGCTAGGGTTGTCACTTTATTTTTACTCCCTTTCTTTTAACTCGTAGCGTCTGAGATTCCGACGCATAAGGTAGACACTAAACCCAAATAAACTTCAATTTCTTTTAATTGTTCAAAAATTTATGTGCCGATTTTAATGTTTGTGTGGTCCTTTTCGAACTCTTTGCGAAAGACCTGCTCCATCCTCTCTATATTGGCAACAAAGTCATGAGTAAATTTCGATCTGTCGCATAATTTCTGTAATTAGTATACCTAGCTTCTGCACTCAAATTGCAAGAACGCTGATTAACATCAAGGTAGACTTTTAAAAACTCACAGTCTTTGTGATAATCAACACACCTTTTTAGTAAAGCACCACAAACATAAAAATGTCATTTTTTTCAAGAAGCGCATTTTTTTTCTAAAGCGGCGCGGCGGCTGCCAGCGCGAATGGCACCGAAGGCACGGCCCTCACTGCCGCCGCCTTGTACCCCCATATTCTATGTCAATGTGTGCGTCACAGTGCGTGCGTACACGGCGCCGAGCACGCACGCACACATTCTAATGGGTAGCGGCCAGTTTGTATGAAGACGTATTACTGTTCTTAGTATACTGTGATTGAAGCATGACTTTTTTATTAATGAATATTTTGGAAAAAATATATATCAAATATTTATGCTACAAAATTTTATGATTATATATCAAAATATGAATGCTATGATAAAAATTGTGATAGAAATATTAAGAAATATATATGTTGTGTTCCAATTTTTTTTTTCAAATCATTGGTTACGAAAATGTCATGCTGCGATGGTCCCACTGCACGCCCCTGCTATTCAGTGATTTAATGCCGTCTCCAGTCTCCAGATAAATTTTTTACCTACTATACAGTACTCGTAGGGAACGATAGTTAGACTATTTAAAGGCCTCATCTTGAAAATACCATAAAAAAAGTACTCAGTGACTTACTCATTAAAACCTGGAAAGTAAAATTGAATTCTCAGTGAAATAGTAAACGAATCGGTTACGAGTTGTAATTTTTATAGCTTTCGTGATAAAAGTATTAATTATGTTAGTGCGGTATATTAACGTTTAACCTCGAATGAAGTGGCGTAACTATTATATAACGCAGAGCATGGGGCCCACAATAGATGGAAGCTTTAAAAGTCCGCGCCTTATTATACATTAGTTTTTGCATTTGCACATGATAATGCTGGACTAATAATTTTTATAATCCACCACAACACCAAATGACGTTGAAAAATTTAATACTATTGCCACGTGTCGTGGCTGCTGGAGGAATGAATGAAAACGCTATAAATTAATTAGTGATTTATTAATCAATGATAAATTAACTATTCAATGTACAAAGTCACTTAACGCTATTTTTTAAAATACATTTTTTCTCCAGTACATCACTCGTAAATTAACACTTTATTGTCGCTGGGTAACACGTATTTAACATTCACTAGAAAATTGCATCCAATTCTCACTCGCAGTATTTATCGCTTTTTCTTTCGCCACTTAGGTAAGTACTTCAGTTAATTCGCTCGATATCTGTCGCTTCAATTATCTCACTTGGCCACCCTGACCTCGCGGCTCGCAGCTAACTTCGCGCTGTTGTTGCCTATTAAACGCGAGTACTCTACGCACCACGGCCGGTGCCGTATTTATATGTTGAATGCTAATTTTTCGTACTTTCTGGCTTATTCTTGTGTTTAGGAAAGTGTGAAAATTGCGGGAAATTAAATAATAGATTACATACTTCTTTTTTCCTCTAACCCTTGGTTCTTATCCTCTTGATAGAGCAGTTGTAGTTGCTATTACAATGATGACCATGTCTAAAACTATACGGTGTCCAAAACTATCCGATCTGCTGCATTCCTGACGGCTTCCTGAAGTGAGCCATTGCATGCAGAATTCACTAGATCCATTAATATGGTTGGCTTCCGTGGGATTGGATTCCTTCGATTCTGTCACATCTGAGCCTTACGTCTTGTGGCGTGTCCAAAGAATTTCAGTTGCGCAATTGTATTGCGCAAGATAAATATTGCTCCGATTTCGTTTCTTGTAAAATTGAGCTGTTTGGAAGCTGAATAATGAGATTTTTTTTTTATTTTCTTTAATTTTAACTTTTTTTAAATAATTGCATGACAGATCGACCTGACAATTTATCGTGCAACTTACGAGATAAGCATCTTATATGGAAGCGATCTTCTATCTGATGCTTAAATACATGTACATGATCGCCCAGTTCATTTAAAAGTTGCACATGGTGTGCCTATTCATTATATCCGTGCTGCATTTCGGGACATAGAATAATGCGTGACTCGATTATATATTTTTTATAGACTAGGTGTGCGATACATCGATCGACCGGTTCATTATCTCCAAATAGTATATTTTGAGATAATGGATAACGGAAAGCAATATTCAAATGGTCACCATAAATCAAATATTATTTATATATGCCTGAGTTGTACATATTATGTCAACAGGTGTCTAAATATTTAAAAACTGATAAAAACACGTACGTTTTGTAAAATATTTTGTCTATATGAGTTCTTCAAGATTTTAGATTGATTTAAAAGTACATTTATCTATAACACTTGCGACGTTTTCCAGTTCCATACACAAGCTCATACTTTCATGGGACTGTCAAAATTTGAATAAAATCCATCAAAATTAAATAATGTGTATCATATGCGTAAAATATTATGTAAAATTAAAAAACATTAAAAAATATATGTTGACAACTGACATCTTTGATTTAGTGCAATCAAATAATCAGGAGGCGTAACAGTCTATCACACAAATAGGACATTTGGAAATATCTTACTAGTGACCCAGACAGCATCAAGATTTTGTTTAATTCTTTACAAGTTTATCTTGAATATAATTAGTTTGGTTGCATTTATAAGTTATCTGAGTATTGAATCAGATAGAGGGTATAGTTTACATAAAACTACATATTCAACTCAAATTTTGATTTTTCAGAGATTTTTTAATAATAACTGGACGATTGATATACGTACCTATAGTGTATAGTATTACACATAATACACAGAAGGAACTATAAATTGCATCGGACACAATCCCTTTTTAATTTTTGTATGGGGCCCAATTTTTTTAGTTACGCCGCTGGTCAAAGATGTACTTCTTATTGTAATTAAGATAACAACCTAAAGAAGGCGGAACCTACTCCGAAGTTAGGTAGGTTCTGACGTGAAGAAGTAATTATGTTTGTGGTAGGTATCAACTAATAGAATTTGTTTGCAATAACCAAATGTTTAATTTTTTCTTCCTTTGAAGTGAGTGTTGCACCTCGCGGCCGTCAAATCTAATTAACCTTTTTCCTTGAACATTTTAGCACCTGCTCGGCGCCGATTGGCCGAGGTACAGGGCGGTTGCAAATTTTGTCGACGGCGGTGTTTTGTTTACGCGTTTTCTGGATTACATTAAACAGTTTTTGATTTTTTTTTCGTGTTTGTCTCTCGAGTGGTGTGAAAGTGTTGGCTTCTTTAGGGAACAGTAAATAATATCTAGAGTCGGAACATCTAGAAAATAAAAAAAAATTGTAATATAATAACCGATTATAACCTATATGTGGGGTATAAAAGCAAAGATAGCAATATTATTTTATTTTATTTATTTATTTCAACGGTTACGAAACCTATTACAGTAATTTGATGTTGAACAAAATACCTTTTATAATATAAAATGACATAGTAATTTATAATATAAAATGAAAGAATAGTTTATAATACAAAATGAGAAAGTAAATAAAAGTAAGTTTTAGATAACAAAGATAAAAGATGTAAAAGTCACAGTAAATATAAAATAACACAGATTAAAAAATATTAATTAGCGATTAAATATATAATAACAAAAGTATAAAAAAAGAAACAATAAATATCCAAAAAAAAAAATTAATGCAATTATTAATGGTGGTATAAGTGGATTATTAATATTGAATACACTGAAGTCGAGTTTTTATCGGAAATATATATACTAATATATAAAGAGGTAAAGTTTGTAAGTTTTTATGTAGGGGATAATCTCCGAAACTACTCATCCGATTTCAATTATTTTTTCACCAATATTTAGAATGATCTTTCAGGGTGGACATAGGCTATATATTATCCCGTTAAAATAAAAGGGCTTTTCGTGATGACCTATTATACAAATGATCGAGTTTGTTAAGTACGCTGCCTTAATGGTAAGAGATTTTTAAATACTTTCTGTAGAGAAGTTGTAGAACTCAAAAAGTTCTGCGCGGATAAGCTAGTTGCCTATAAATTTATAGGAAAAATTATTTTGGAAGGGATAGATACATACAATCTAGAATTCAGTACATTCTAAATGAGTAATCCTCGGTGCACGCAAAACATTTATTTATTTATTTATTATTTATACTCGTCATATAATAAGTCATCTCCATTAAGGGGTTACACCACCCGAGAGCCTGAAATATAGAAATTGAGTGATTTCTTATAAGGAAGTGATTACATTTTTTATTAGAACTTATAAACGTACATATAAAAATATAACTTGATAGGATTTTTTTTGTTGAAAAAAGAGCACATTCAAATACGCGTAGTATTTAATGGGATAACATAAATAAATGTACTTATTTTTTGTAAAAATATGCAGCTTATTAATAATAATTTAAACAATAATAAAAATACGATAAAAAAAATGTTATTTAATTTGAATAAAATAATAATTTGTTTTAAAAATTACAAGTTTTCTTTAGATTAAAATGAACTAGTGATGCAGAGTATGAAGATATTAGGAATGAATGTAAAGCTGTTCTTAGCATAATCAATAATATTAAAAAAGATTCAGGAAAGAATGGCAAATAAGATAGTGATACTAGTGTTGATGGCGCCGGAAAGAGAGGACAACCGTAGAAGACGTGGCACGACCAGATTAACCAGATACTGGGAGATGGTCCCGTCAGAAGCCTCAACAACCGGCGAGCTTGCATACGAAGATGAATGAATGGGGATGAGGCGAGAGTTGTATGTGAGGACAGAAGAGTGTGGCGCTCTATCCTCTCTGCCTACCCCAACGGTGAAATGGCGTAATGGTAAGTAAGGAAGAGTAGTGGTAGAAAATGAAAAATTTATTTTCAAAATGTTAAGTTGCGCAATGTTAAAGAATAACAAAAAAGTAAACCTACACTTGAAAAACTTTCTAAAAAACGCTGAAAAAAGTATGGTTCAAGAAAAAAATATCCGAAACAAGTTTATTTATTCTTTTCACCTTAAAATAATTACTCCACGCGTTCACAAAAATTCTTTTCTCATTGAAAGATCGAAAAATTAGGAGCAAATAGTATGGAGTCTTGCTTTATTTTTTGACGGTTAATATTTCAAAATTTCTTATCTCAAATTCGAAATAACCTTGCGTACTAAAAGTAGTAACGTTTAACTAAAAGTTCCAAAAAAAATAGGCTGTGCAAATATCGCAACGCCAGAGCGCTAACTATCAAAGACACCGCTTTATAGTAATGATATATTAAACGAAGCTAATCATTAATATTGTCACGAGTTACATATCTAGAATCGAGAAAAGCTGCACATTATCGAAGTTTTACCAACAGTCTAGAGGACTGGAATAAACTAAAAATCGTTAGAAAACGTTTTTCGAAACGAATTCGCCCAGGAACTAATGTAAACTAGTTGTCACCCGTCAAAAATGACGAAAAAATGGTTCGCGTCTTTGCTAAGCTCTATTTATAGGATCTTTTTGGCGGGTTGCGGATATACGGATGGACGGACAGACAATGAAATAATTATGTTTGATGTGCGAAGCATGCGCGGCAAGTTAGTTGTTTTGGCAGAAGCGAAATCACCGAAGCGAAGCCACAGAAAGCGAAAAACTGCGGGTGATACCTACCACAACGGCGCGAGTCGAGAACCTAAGTGCGGAATTTTCTAGTGCGAACCTGAGCGATGAGCGTTTATTTTGGTAGGTACAATCGGTTTTATTCGATTCAATTTGAATATACACTCAGAGTGCTACAGAAACCATATAATTTTATACTATAATTGAGGTTTGTATTGATACATAATGTAAAATATATTTTTAATAATACTTTTAGGTGTGTGCAAGTAATCTATATATTTTATTATGTCGCAACTACATCGCAATCACTCTATATTCCCTAGTAACAAAATGAACTTTACACCCAATTAGACTACGGCCGGCATTCTCTTAAAAAATGATTAATTTCTTTTTGTGTTACAATATATTCCTAGAAGTTCGTTTCACACGGAAATCCAGGGGAGTATTCCGACCGAGGTTAGTTTAAAAAATTGATGAGTTTTTAATTAAGGCAGGGAGCTAAGTGCCATCCGTATCCGGGCAGTCATTTTGTATTTCCAAATTGAAATGTACCACGCTCCACACCGGGTTATACCTCGCATCGCGGCTTATTAGTGAGATCGTGACATCTATGGGTCAAAGGGTAAATGAGAAATAAGCAAGTAATGTAATTTTGTATTATTTTTATATAGGTACTTCTGAAATATGGAAGTGAAATACGGTATATTAATTAACTTTGTTCTTAATATTGTATTATATATTTATATACTTTTACTGAATATATATATTTTTAATGTTTTCTCAACGTATTCTTATATAGGTTCTATAAGTATAGGTATACAAATATTATATACCTATAGACTGCATAAACAGTTTTGCAAGATGCCTGTAAAAATATATATGTATATAGATGATTATTAATAAACAATAATAAATAAAACATAACGAAATCAGACTGAATGTGTGGACATGCGTTCGCTCAGACACATGCGTGCAAAATCTATGAGCAATAGAGTAAAAGATAGACAAATTAGGAGCAAATTTAAAGCCGGCTGTAGCATAGTAGGTAAGATAATTTTTATTTATTCATTATAATGTTATTAATTCTATATTTTACAAAGTAATAACAATTTGAAGACAAAGACATATAGAGAATATATGTTAAAATAGGAAAAGGGTCTCTACGCAAATATATAAATAATAACATAATTCTCCGCGTAGCAATGCCTGTCACTAACGTATACCAAAAAATATTGTAATCAATAATTATAATTAAATAATATAATTTTCCAAAATATTTTATAAAAAATATATACAAAATTATTAAAGAAGAAAATAATGTCTTTGATTTATTATTTACATTTTACATTATAAAAACCTTTAGGACATTAAAACCACTGATTAATGTAAAACTGAAATTCAAACATGTAAAATTACGTAATTTTGACTGGTCTATTACAATGCTCATGCATGCTTTAAATATATAATTATGAAATAATCAGTAAATTGCAAGTACAGCTTAAGTTAAATGATAAATCAATATATGTACCTACATAAGAAAATAGGAGTATCCAGGAATATAGAAGTATATCAAAAAGTAAACATAGAAATAATAAGAAAATCATAATAAAAAGAAAAATAGCATATCTAAAGCTTCCCTTAGGTGGTTTGGTCATGTGGAACGTATTAGCGAGGAGCACACGGTAGTGAAAATGTATGTGGCAACTCGAACAGAGGGCGTCCGCGAAATTCTTGTTACCGTCACAACGTCTCTCTGCGGAGGTAGGTGGAGAGGTTAGAGCGCCACACTCTTCTGTCCTAACACACAACTTTCGCCTCTTCCACATTCAAGCTCGACGATTGTTGAGGCTTCTAACACTACATTGAAATTTTCAAAAATTGATATTATTATTTGTATGTATCTGAATATATGTTAATTAATTACACCTGAATAATCATGGTTTTTCTGAATTTTCAAATTATTTATTAGAAAATGATCACAGTTTTGATAAAAATTTAGTACTTTCTATTTTACAAATAAATAATTTTGGCCTGAAATTGAATAATTAAGAATCATTCATTTTGATATTTTGACATTTATAAAACACCCTGATGATGGAAAGGTTTTTCCGAAATATGTAGGTGTAATTAATTAACAAAACATAAGTAGATACGTACAAATAATGCAATCAATTTTTTAAATACAACATCAATTTAAACACGTGCAAAAAAGATTTGCGCAATTAAATTACTCGATTCGTCATTTTGAAATTCTGGTAACTGGGAAAATTAAATAAATATTCATTAAAAATAATAGAACTGTTTGACATATAAGAAAATTAGAAATATTGCGTATTCCTACACGTGCACAATTAAAAACGATTTATATTGCAATTATCATGTTGATTGGCCTAAAACCATGACAGCTGAGCAGATTGAAATGACGCTGTTATGTGTTCAACAAAGCTGATGACTTCACCGTCCATACACGGAAGAAATAAATCATATCATTTTATCAGCTGCAATGTCACAATTCCTACGCAGTATTCGTGTGCGTGTTATTTCACGCTTCGAGTACTTAGTATATTTTCTTCGAAATCTTAAAAATTAAACAGCCACGAGACTGGAGAAATAGAAAGAATGACATATATGTTAGGATTTGTTCTGCATACTGCCAGGGTTTTCGAGAACTCTTTACAACTCCTTGGTGCGGAGTAGACTCGAGAGCGGCTCGATGATCTGGGGGCCACATGAGGGCAAGTACTCTCTTATGGTGGAGAAAATCCAAAATAAGTTCCTGAGATATTTCTACATGAGAGAGTATGGGCATTATACTTGGCTTTACCCAATCGAGTTTCTCCAGGGTATGCTTGGCTACAATAGTCTAGAGACTAGAAGGAATGTGTATTTGATTACACATTTTTATCGATTGTTGCGCGGTATGATCGATAACCCTGAAATTATGCAGAGCATTGGTTTGTATGTTCCTGATAATTACATTAGACATCGTCTGCATAGATTGTTTCACATTCCAATATACAGGACCAACCTGCCGATGGTTATGCCTGTTGGAAGAGCCACAGCTATGCTGAACAAAATCGCTTTGGGTGTTGATATATTCCATGTGTCTAAGGGGGTTTTCAGAAGCGGGATTCTCCTACACCTTTGACCAGATTTTATGTTATTTTTAATTTATTAAATATTTTTATTTTGATATATACTTCCATAATATGTATGTATGCCTTGAACACTTAGTTTGTAGTGTATATATTATTAAATAAATTGAATTGGATTAAATTGAATTGAATATAATCGAGGATTTTTCAGTAGGTACTCCTGACGTTTTACAATAAATTGGAAATTACCAGAAGGTTCTAGAATAAACGTTGACAATGCCGACTAAATTCGCGAAACGTCTGGAAACCCGAAACGGTACATAAAAGTGACAACGCTATTACGGAGCATAGTTTTTAGTAACAGTTCGGCGATAAATTACAGATGTCTCACAGAGACGAAGCTATTTATATGGGAAAGTATGTATGGAAGTCTTTAATTGGACATTACAGGGCTTACAACTTGCCACGAGGCTGGCTTAAGTGATCACTTTACACAATGTAACGTTCACGATTCCACCCATGATTGAATTGCATGAAAGTTGAATATATGGTTGTTGTGTACCATGTAAAAGATTTCCATACATAGTTTCCCATATAAATAGTTTTGTATATCTGAGGTCTCTATAATTTATCCTATTTAATAATAATCCCTATGGGAAAAAGTCCAGTAATTGTGTTCTTAAAAATTTGAACTCTCATAAATATTGTAAATCTACAAATTTTTATTTCACACTTTAAAGCAAGCTTAACGAAGATGCTTAAAAATCTCGCAATTAAAAGAAAGATAATAAATTTCTACAGCTAGAATTTTTAAATGGATGTGGCTAATTTTCAACAACAAAACATTAATTGTTATTTCTTTCACAACACATAATAGCCATGGGATCTTCTGTAAAATAATTAACTAATTCCAAGCCCATAATTCCTCACCGAAAATCAATCACAAACAATTAAATAACATCCGAGAATACGTTTAATCTTTTGCATCTTTTTTCTTCGCGCCCTTTTGTAAGGCCTGTCCCGCTAAAAGTGCAAACGAAATAAAAACCCCGAAGAAGACGGTTTTCATCAGTGCTATACATGTTTTTGAAAGTAACCATTTGAATTAACCTTTTTGTTTAATGCCTTTTGCTTTTCTGTCATTCGATCTCTGGTGAGGATGAGTCCTTTTCACAGACAAAAAACTTAAGGTCTTATTATTTCTTGGTCGTTTTCCGTACACACGCACTGACAGTATGGCGTGGGGGTGGAATCTATACACACACTGACAGAGGCGAACGTAGGTTTTCTTAAATAATTGTGTTGTCACGGAGTGCAAATTAAAAGGGGCCTCTATCAGCAAGAATTTTGAAAAAAGTTTTATTTTTAGTGCAATCACAATATATATTAATATACATATATTTATAGAATATTGTGTTTGCTATTCTATTTACTATCAGATCAAATTTATAAAGAACAAAATTTGGGTCAGATCGGACAAACGGTGTAGATTTGTATAAAGAACAGACAGACGTTGAGTTTTATAGGTATAGACTTGTTAATATCATATAATATAATCATTTGATTTTGTAATTTTTAACTAACCGGTTTTGAAAACTATCGTTTATTAAAAAAAAACAAAAAATATAGTTTTTATCTTTATTATTACAACATGATACAGTAAATAAAAAATGGGTTTATCCATTTTACATGTAAGTCATGTCGGTTTGAATTTGGTTAAATTGGAATCTCTAGAAATAATAAATCATGTAAAAGTGATAAAGATAACATTAAGCAATTAAACGTAACCATGAGTTCTATCCAAATTTTCTGATTGGGATTTTTTTTATCATTCTGATGAAAGTAACGATAGTTTATATGAAGGAAATAAATCTCAACTTAGTGCATACAATCTGCGGCCCTGTAAGAAACAATCGGTACGTCCTTGACCTCCGTGGGGACACTACTGATGACACTCCAGAGAAATGTCAAGAATCGAATCTCTACACGCGGTTCGTATAAAATGTCAATTTTGTTTGAAAACCTAAATGTTGTATATTCTGCCTTATTCCCATTATAATAACGTTGTTAAAATTAGTAAGACATAAAATAGACGGGACGCGGAAAGTTTATATGAGAAATGTCAAGACATCTGTTAAAAGTCAACTTTGACGAAGCGACATGTGTGTTAGGTATGTTAAGACATGTTGTCTTGACTGCTAATGTATGTCTGTTTATTGTATGTCTGTCTGTGTATGTATGTCTACTCTATTGTACACTCTCACATTATATTAAGAATAGCCCCAATTATATCATTAAAGTGGCTAAAAAGAAAGTATCTTTTTATTTATAAGATGAAAAAATGCATCAATTGCAATTAATCAACAAAACTCACAAAATATGTTTTGTGTGTGTATTACATATAAATTAATGCATATTGTATTATTATTATTATTAAAAAATTCCCAATTATACTCAACCAGTTTTCTATACAAATAATAAATTTAAAATGTGTATATTAAATAATAAATAGGTATAAGGGTGATATTTTGAAAAATAGGGTGTTTATAAATTGATTTGTTATGATAATAATTATTTTTATTTAGGAAAAACGTATATTAATTTTGATGTTATGTAGAGTTATTGAACTTTAATTAATAAGGATATACAAATTTAAAATATAAATTATATAGGATTACAGTTGGATAAATTATAAATTTTTGGATATAAGAAAAAGTGTTAATAGTAAATTGAATATTATAAAAATCCTGGTGTACTTTTAAAAGGATATTTAAAAAAAAATTGTTTTCATGTTAGTACATACTTAATAATTTATTAATCCCCCATATATTTACTTTTATTTTGTTATTGTCTATACTATTTTTAATATTTCATATACATTGTATCCTGATGAAGGGACCATTGGCCCCCCTGGTATTTTCAACAAATAAGTGGTGACAACAAAGTTTAGGTATTCTTATCCCAATTATAATAATTTCGTTGTCTGTCTGTCCATCCGTCCGCGTAACGCCCGTAACATTTTAATGGTATTTTTTTTTTTTGAAAATTATTTTTTTCCAAAAATTATTTTTTCAAAAAAATTCTTTTTAGAATTAATTTTTTTTTCAAACATTTTAATTTTATTATTGACTTATTCGTACAGCTCGTTAAATGAGTACTGTGTTTATATTATAATATTGAATTAATTAACATTTTTATCCCGTACATTGAATTCTTCACAAATTTATACAGTTTTTTAAAAGTGGAGCGCGTCGGTCCATACCTGTGCCCGGTTAATGTCTTTTGTGTTAACCTCCCGCTCAGAGCGGCCTATAGAGTTGTTATATTCCCGCCAAAATGTGATAATAATAACGTTGTTATCTGTCAAGAGGATTTGTAACGCGCGTTCTTATTTCAAAATTGACTGCGCCTCCCTCGACTCCGAAACGCCGCAAGCTCCGGCCGCGGTTCAAGCCGAAATAACCCCTATCCACGTCTGGTGGCAGGGAGGTTTCGCCGCGAACGCTGGGCGGGTTCTTGTACGGTCCGCCGAGGCCGGTTCGAGACTCCACAATAATATAGTTGTACCGAAACGGGCCATTTTTCATTTTTTAATATGCACCTTTTCCAAGCGGGATACTAACTTATGTATTAGCCTGTAATGCGACTGAGGTGCCAAGGCGTATCACTGCAGATTTTACTTAAATATATTTTAATATAATTGCACAAATTAGGGGGATTAAAGCCGAGCTACATAAATCTTCATATATGTATATTATTTGGCAAAATTAAAACTGTATAGAATACGCGATAACATATGGATATTTGTTTCCAAAGTTTTATTAATATTTTTATATTTAATGTACGCTATATATTTATTTACAATGCCACCTGTAGATGTGATTTGTAGAGATAGCCTGCAAAAACTAGTTGGCTAACTCTGCATAACATTAGTTATCCGATAACTATACTCAAGCTTGATTGCATAATTTTAAAAGTAGTTTTAGTAAGATAAGCTCAAAATGTCTTCTGGAATTAATAGGAAAAAAAAACTAATTTCCACTCGAGAGGCGTAAGGGTTGAGCAAAAAATCACGTGAGGGCTAAATAAAGGGAGGGAAGGGTTCAAAGGAGTTCAAAATGGAACCACGTGGTTTACAGAAGCTCTCTTACGACTAGTTAGTTAAATTATATATCCCCAAAAGTACTAATTTCGAATGTCCATCCGTAACCGTACTCGAATACAATAGCTGAACTCATTCCGTTTTTATTATTAAATATAATGTAAACATTATTCCGTTTTTAAAAGAGGTGTGAAAAATATACCTTTTAGATTAATTTTCCAAAACCTACCCTTTTTGTTTTTACTAATTTATATATAACTAATATTAATAAGTACTTACGGCGTAACGAGGAAAACTTTTTAGTATTAAACAATGCTAATCTGAATGGAAAAAGTATAAGGTGGATATGGGACTTTTCCTCATAGACTGGCACTGGGTCTGTTGTTTGTCCTGCTTCACTTCACTGTTCCATCTACGCTTCTTTAGTAGTGTGACATAAGCTTTCTTAGATGATGGAGTACACTCAATCTTGTATGTTCCTTTCTTCCACTACTTCCACGATGAAAACAAAGATAGTTCTCTACATACAGATTTGTGCATAATAAATATTAAGCCTCCATTGGTATATATATATATATGGACATTAAATTTTCTTTCTAGACCTTCATTATTTATGTTTACCCTATCATTAATTTCTTTCAAACAAAAGCATAAAATTTCATCCAAAATTGTTTATCAGTAAGTCATATAATTGAATTACTTGTTATATTAATTTCATAATTTAAATTTGATCATGTCATATAACAACACAAAACGAAATACTCCGGGTGTCTTATCAAAACTTTACAGGTGGATTCTTGCCTTGATAGTTTTTGTAAAAAGTAAGCCAGAAATATAGAAAAAAAAACTTTGATGTTGCATATCTCCATAACTACCGATATTAGATTATGATTGCTTGAACATTTTAGACCCATTATCACGGCAGAAATCCACCTGTAAAGTTTTTGCTACTAGCTATGAGATACCTCGTATATATGGACATCTGTCGATCATAATCAACATAAAGAAATCAGATTTTATTTTAAAGAATGGTCGTCTTGTCAAATCATTGGGCTTCCGATTTTTCTAGGATTAGGAGATGGAAATGAATGAATGAATGTAGGTATATATGATATTATTTAAATTAAACATGCAATAAATATTCCACATCTTTTATATACCTATAAATCTCATGGTTTGTTAACTTAAATTAAACTACCATTATCTAACAATACTTACCTACTTAAAAAAAACAACAATTGAATTCTTATGTAATTAATAACTTTTGTTTTATTGATAAAATTTTTCCTTTGTAAGTGATTATCCCTCACCGCACACAAGAATCTTGATTATTTTTGGTGAGGTATAACATATTTATTTATTTATTTTTACTTATTTTATTTATTTTATTTATTTATCTTCATCTTGTTACATGACATAGGAGATGGAGCCGCTCATCTCACTAGGAAGAACTTGTGCCGAGATGAGCAGCTGAACAATACAGTGAGAACAAAAATTAATAAAGATATACAACAAAATACTATATAACTATAAGATTAATTAATTAATTAATTGAGTATATAAATATAAAATGTGGATAATACGAACAGTATATATTATATAATACAAAAGCAATAGTGAAAGTAAAGTAATATATATAAAAAATCATATGCATGGATAGTAACAAAATGTATATATAATAGCACAGTTAAAAGTATATTTAGGTATATACCTATATAAGAAAATTAAATTAATGTTTGTGTATATTAAATAGTGATAAGAAATGAAGTTTAATGAGCAATAAATTATGACCTGTTTACGGCAGTTGGGTATTTGTGCAAATGCAGGTGACAATAATGTCTTCTCGAATAGAGTTGTGTAAAAAGTTATAACATGGGTATATAGGTATAACAATTTAATTATTAATATCTATTGATTAACATTGTTGTAAAAAAATCAGATGTATTTATTTATCTATTAAATAAAAAAATAAAAAATAAATATAAAAATAAACGTGAATTCCTGCAGTGGTTCGCCCCGCGGTGTTCAGCTGTTTGGAGAATAAAGACGAAAGAACGAATTTTGAAAAAGAAATAATTCTCCGATACGAGGGCACAAACAAATCTTCAGGTGTATTTTATATTACCAAAATATGTTTATTCAGATATTTAAAATAGTTCGTTCGGCCATAGCGAATTCGTAATGGGCACAATTTCATTTCTGGCGTGAAATTCTCCAGTTCCAAAGAATGCTTCGAGAATTGTATTTCTGCTTGACAAGCGTAGAATTACATTATCGTGTATTTGATACTTAAGTAAATATGTATTTAGTTAAGATAAATTATAGAAGTCTCACAGACACGAATCTGTTTATATGGGAGACGTATATTGAAAACTTTTTTATAGGATATGGCCCAGGGTTTACGACCTGTTTGAGCTGGATTAAGTGATCACCCTACACAATGCAACGTTAACCAATTCTATCGTTATCAAATTTTTTGAAATTCGTATATATGTAACAAATCTGAAACATTTCATATATTTGAAGGGACTATGCTAGAGACATCTGTAGTCCTTCTCATGAAAAAGGATAAGGAGAATAATTTCACCTTTTCAACTTCCAATTTCACCTTTCAAAACTTTAACCTATCACAAAATTCAATAATCACCTTTCCAAAAAAAAAAACAAGATTTGAGTAAGAATATCATATTTTTGTATATCACTAGTTCTACTGCAGACCAAAAGATTATCTTTGTCTGAATTACGAGAATAAAAATTTTTCAACCCCTTTATCTCAGAGTGCATATTCTGCAAAGGTGATATAGTTTTGCACTCGGGGTCCGAATATGCGACTTCAAGTTTGCATTTTTTTTAAATATTTCTATCTTCTTTTATGTAAAATGATGAACAAACTTTAAAATAGTTTATACTGTGTTCATTCTAGTCTTATTGCAGTATGTATACGAGCCTCTTCGTCCGAAATGCTATTTTAAAGAAATAATAGATGATAACAATATGTTATATCTACCATCATGCACAAACTTTATGGGCATGTCATGTCTTTGTTGTGCTAAACTAAATATGGAATGGAATGGAACAAAATGAAATGAAAAGTAAATGAATTGAAATGAAATGAAATAAAATAAATGTTGATTATTATAATTGTAGTTGCTTTAATGCAAGTCAAATAAAATGATTAAAACTTTGTCAGTACTTTAATCAGTATTTTTATTCTAGTTAGAACTACACGAGGCTTTGAGCAAAATACGAATATACATAAAACATGAGTTCAGGAAACAAAATCATCACAATCAATAACATTAATATTAAATTGTAAATTAATATATATATCTGGAAAACAAGATAAAAATGGACAAAAACAACCAAATAACAGAATTGCCAAGACGAATAGGAATGAGCTGGGCTGCTTTTGGCAAACTCAAACATATTTTCGACAACAAAAAGATCCCAATTAGCTTAAAAATAAAAGTATTTGAACTGTGCATACTGCCAGTGATGACGTATGGAGTGGAGACGATGGCCCTTACAAAGAAAAGTTTAGAAATGCTCAAATGCACACAACGATCCATGGAGAGATCCACGCTTGGCGTAAGCCTAATAGATAGAATTAGAAATGATGAAATTAGGCACAGAAATAGAGTATTGGATATCATGGATCGTGTAGCGAAGCTAAAATGGTAGTGGGCAGGGCATGTTGTAAGGTAAGATGCTACAAGATGGACTCCCAGAGTTCTGAAATGGAGATCTTGGAAAAATAAAAGAGACGTTGGAAGACCTTAAAAGAGATAATGGGATAAATGGGAAGGCTGAAGATATAACCGCTGGGAGGAAGAAATGGCTACAACTAGCAAATAACAAGGAAGGATGGAAGGGTTTGGAAGAGGAATAGACATATCCAGCTTCAGAATATTTTTATTCTGAAAATATTATGGACTAGCTCTGTTACTACATGAATTAGTATCAAAATTTTCGTAATCATGTATGGTTACTGTGGAAAAAGTGGCATTTCTGTTCCCCGGAAAAGGAAAAGATCCTGGCTTGCATTTCAGCGGTAACCAAATATTTATTCTATATATAGACTATCTTTTTAATTAATTAATCTGAAAATCTGTTCTGTTTTAAGTATAATTATATATCTTGTGCGCGAAGGGTATTAATACCCTTCGCTTGACTGGCGCATAAGTGCGGACGGGTATTAATACAAACATGTTGCGTTTTGTTAATTTTAATTGTAAACTTTTTGTTAATTGCAATGTAATAAAACTCTATCACTTCCTCCAGAAACCACATTTCATCGTGTAAGGCAGATTTCAAAAGACTATAATACCTACACCAGTAAAATCATTCTCGTATTTTATTGCAACAAAGGGTACGCGTATTATCGGCGCCCGTGCACCAACCGCTCGGAATTGTATCTGTACGGGGATGTGTAAAAAATGTATCTTTATACGTGCATACGAATGTTTAAAAAAAGGCAAGGTAAAATAAGGTAGGTAAAAGGTATTTTGAGTTATGGCAAATTTAGTAAAATATTTTTCTAGCCATAACCTGAATTAAGGTACAGATACACATGCTTATTAAGTGGCATGCTAATGAGCATGCCACCAATAAGCATGCCTTAACACACTTGCTCATTACTAGCATGTTTATTAGTGGCATGCTTATAAATAAGCATGCCCAAAGCTAACAATCAAACACACATGCTTATTAGTGGCATACTCTTGTCATAGAATAGAGACGCTCTTGTTCAAAATGGAAAATTCGCAAACTGAAATAGAAAATTCAAGTGAACCAATAAATCAAAAAAGTTCCCGAGTTTCCATCCGCACATTTTTGATTTTAGTTTTTATAATTTTTATTGTAAGATTTGAATCATTCATGCCTATTAATAAAGTTTCATAAACATTATTTCTCACAATATTATTTTTACACAACGGTGACCGAGTATTCCACAGACATTCGTGATTCCTATAATAAGTCACGAAAAGTAATGTTTTATCATCTCCCCAACGCGCCATATTTGTTTCATCTGTCTAGGACTGAGAAGATCGCATTGATAATACTAGCCGCGAATGACATAAGCATGCTCATAATAAGCAAGCTTGTTCACACATGCTCCAAAGATACCCCTTCTCATGGTGAATGACAGTGGCATGCTCATTACTAGCAATGTGCGTACACACAAGCCACTAATAAGCAAGGCCTAAAGAAGATCAAATAAGCTTGTGTATCTGTAGCTTTACGTTAGATTAACCCGACGGAAATTCAATAAGACTCCATTTCATAAATTTTCAGATCCAATAAGAAAGTCGATTAATTAATGGGCCTTAAATATTTGTTTACACTGAAATATTACTTATAATAAATTATATACCAATAATTCTAAGCCAAGACGATCACGTGACCGACGGATCCTCCCGAGAAATTGATGTCGGTGCAGTCCAGGTATGTGGATCTATTCCCATACATCAGAATTATGAATCGAATTATTAAATAAAGATGATAACATTAAACGAGATACCATCAAATTCAAAAATGGAACGGGGATTTCAAAAAAGGAACCCTCTCGGGGCGGCGAGTTCCCATTGGCCGGTGATAATGCGCATGATTTATGGAGCGAATGTGTCGCCCCCTGCTGGGAAAAAAGGAACCTTCTCGCGCCTGATAATTTCATTCTCCTAGGCCTTATTATAAAACGGTACGCGGGTCTTGAGTCAAAGCACTGCGCTGAATGCACCCCCACCCCTCCCTCCACACGATCAGAGTAATGGTAGATTGACTATAAACGACTAGTAAATAAATTTAATAAATATGTCTGTAAAATATTATAGCTGATTTTACTTCTCTAGGTATAGATTCTAGATAATTCTCTTATAAGGCGCCACCGTAGAAAAAGTTTTCTACGATGCCGGGCATGTCGCCATTTGGGCGACAAATTGAAATGTATTTTTGCCTTTATATACCGATACAGAGAAATAAGTAGTTTTTTCAGTCTTAGTTTACGTAGATACCTACCGTTAAAATGAGTCAGTTCCTGTCGAAGTAATTTAAAACTTCAAAATAAACAAAGCGCCGCTCATTTCAAGAGAAAATATGAATTTATGGCAATACTTTTTTGGTATTAGTAGCGGGCGGAAGTCGTAAATTGCGCACGCGCAAACTGAACCCACCGTTTTCGGCTTTTCGTATTCAATATTTGCAGTAGTAGATTAGCCGCATTTTTAAATTGAGTTTCGGTATTGGGTCTTCGATGTCGAGAGGGCTTATGTAATTCAGGCCACAAAGTTCACACCATACACAGACAGTGTGGCGGATACGGTCCGTTTCGGTAACGAGCGGTCAGTTTTATAAAAGATATAATGTTAATTTAAATTCAATTTTAATGTGACAAAAGAATGATCGTAAATTCTTAAAAGACAACAATGATGAAGGTGTCTGAAGACGTGAAATATGTAATTATAGTACGGTGAAACCTCTATATTTGTCAACCTCCGTATTTTTTTCGAAAGTAAAAACATCACCGAGCACAACAAAACGCTGTAACCTTTTCTAAAGTCGACAACAATGTAAGTATCCAATGTGGTTAGCAAAGCAAGATATACATCAGCGACAAGACATGCATCACTTCTCGTAGCACAACCGCCAAAGTACAACGAAACACAGAACTATTTAAACGTAAGGAGGCGCGAAACGAAACAGCCGCAAGAACTGAAAACTAAAGAGATATCCTTGAATTACAGACCCTTGTTCTGCATCGACAAAGAGATGGTCATCGTTCAGCACAGCTATCGAGCTACGATAGCTGTGCTGAATAATGATCGTGATAAAGCTGGCAGTAATAAAGTTAAAAACAGATTTGTAATAAATAACTCATGGCGTGAATGTCATCCATCCCATGACGTGCATGCATTTCATTGCTTACTAAAATGTTACCCTAAACGCGCCTAAAGAAGTATAACATACTTATTTTTTATTTTTATAGAAATACTAAACAGAATACAGGGTACAAGATACATAACAAACAATACATTTAATATTATTTAAAACACGGCCCACTACCGCAATTACAAGTGTCTTCGGCCCTCTCTAATAAATAGTAAGTGTAGCAACGCATATTTAGTGTATCGATGTTGTGTGTTCATGTAAAAATATGTAAATAAATAATTGATTTAATGTGCTCTGTGGGTTCAGGTCAAGAAAATTGATGCTGTGTATGAGTGACTTTTTGAATTTTTGAGATCTAGTAATCCCTACGTTTTATTTTTATTTTTTTATTATCTATTTATTTTCTTCACATTTTTTAGAAATAACTAGTCCCACAAAAAGTCTTAAAATACGTTTTTCTACAGGTTCATTTTCACAATTCATGTACAATATTTCTACATTTTATTTATTGTATAACCAGAAGAAAAAAACAATTTTTAGCACATTTATATAAATGTATAACAAATTAATAAGAAATAATTCATGATCATTACACATCACATTAATTCATAGGAAACTTGTATCGTTTGATATTAACCACTTTGCTGCCACTGGTTTTGTCACACACACAGCCGTTAGACCTGTAGGAAAGGTGTTTTATTTATTTCATCGATGTTTTAAATCGTTTACACTATTGGTATGTTCTCTTCAATTTTGTGTTCTTATCTTATCTTCTGGTGTCCAATATCAATATCATATATGTGTGGTATGAAACATAAGCAGCGATATAAAAAGAAAAACGTTTTGAATGCAGCCACCGAGGACCACTAATCTATACTAATATTATAAAGAGGAAAGATTTGATTGTTTGTTTGCATTGATTAGGCTCCGAAACTACTGAACCGATTTGAAAAATTCTTTCATATTTAGAATTCTACATTATCCCTGATGAACATAGGTTATAGACTATTTTCAAAAACGTTAGGGATCTGTATGAAAACTTCGATAATGTAATCCAACGTGTGAAACAAATACAAAAAAAACCCTATATCGCGAACGCTGCGGAAATTTTTGACAATAGGGTAAAGTGATGTACAGAGGACATTAATATCTACAAAAAGTCTGCGATACCATATATCTAAGTATTACAGTTATGTTACAATAACTTATGTAAACATTAAAAGGAAACATTGTTTTTTAGAGAACAGGGGAACCTTTGTTTTCCCTCACAAACTTATTTTTTACTTAATTCTTAACCCGTGCAACGCCGGGTACAACCAGCTAGTTTAAAATAAACCGATTTATAGATTTTATGTATCTATCCCTACAAAAATCATATTTCCTACAAATGAATATGCTATTTTCCTATAAAATCTCGAATTAAATACATTATATATTAGTAATCCTCAATGACTTCATGTATTTTTTATTAGATATTACTGCCTTTGCTTCTATATGTGCGCAGATACGTAGGATAATGTTTATTTTTTAATTCAATTTTACCTATTTATTTTTTGGCATAGTTTCTTTGTACGTCGTCTTTTTTCGGCTTAATTTTTTCCCAACCACCAGGGATAGTCAAGAGTCAGACGTGCTTTCAAAATTGCATTCTTAGTGGTGTGGAGACGGGCCGTGGTGAGGTGGATGATATCTAACCCCAGATATCAAAACAAATGGTGATAGACACTGATCGATTGGTGATTTATGTGATTTAGCAGCAAACAATAGGTGCTTACTTATAATTGGGGTCAAAGACTGAGCAATCGGCTCAGGATCTGGCGTACTGCCGATAAAGGCGTTTATCGTCTAGCAGTCTATTACTGTATCATATAACACGGACTTAGAACTGGTCAGTCAATTATTTAGCCGATAGGCACACAATAAATACGAAATGATCTCGTTTTTGATTACGTTTGTGATGTGATTCGTATTTTCCAATGGGGTACAATAGGCATAAACTGAGTGATGTATGACTAAACATAAAAAAATAATAGGTATTTTATATGTAGGTAGGTAGGTACTATGACAAAAATGTTTAAATGTATTTCAAAGGCTGTTTGTATACCTATAATTAAATCGGAAATTGGACTAATTGCAATGATAGGTCTGTTTTTACTATGCGACAAATGTGAAAAGGGTTGAAATAAAAAATTTTGCCGTCTTTTCAGACATTAAAATTAATGAAAAAAATTATCATAAAAATAATTTAATAGAAAACTAGAACATATTGTACAGAATTGATTAACTACCGTTCAAAGAATTCAAGGTCCCAAATTTAGACAGCATATATGAAACCAATTCAATATTAAAAATACAAAAACTGTTAATCAACACAACACATAAATAATTCAAGTTCAAAAGTAGGCGTAACAAATAAAAACAAGTTAGTAGAACATGTGTCGTGGAGGTAGAATGGAGTAGAGGGGAGGGGGAATTTCGTCCATGTTAAAAAAAAAAGAGATTTTTTTAAGTAACGCACGTTACAGACTGAGATTTTTATGCAACATTTTTTGTCCATAATTTTATGTTGGGTAAATCTGTATTCAAAGTTATTCACTTTTAGTTTAGAACACCCTGTACACTCGTCTAATTCATTACGAGTATACTTTTTAAAATAATATAAGTCTCTGATCAACCGTCAATATTTTTTTTTGCATTAAGTACCTACCTAATTGCTTACCCCTTTGTGGGGTTACATGTCTTGAATTTCCAGCGGTAGGTGTCGACGTACCGGGGTACCTACTCGCATTTTTCATTCTCATTACGGGCCAATTATTCTCCTGTTTTCCTCCGAGGCCCGAATAATGATATTTAATGTCGGAAGATTGCTGGCCGAGGGCGGCCGACACTCTCGGTAATGACTAATGACTTTCTCGCTAATGACTTTCTTTGAACAAATTGATTGTGCCATTTTTTGTTGAGAACGCGTTTAACATTTTTCGGAGGTCTCGACGGATGCACGCATCACTTGACCGAGACGATTTTTAACCAATTTAAAAAAATATGTGACAATTTAAATCGACCACGTATACCTAAAACTTATTGTACAGTTTTAAATTTCTGTTACATCATTTTAATGCTATTTTTTATAATCCCCCGTTTTCAATATATTTTTATATTAAGTTAGTAAATTTGTAAGGAGAAAAGTTTTTTTTTTTTAAATTCTATAATTATTAGATTGATGTATAATTATCGACCATTAAAAAATTTGTAACATAACTAAAAACAAAAAAAAAACTCAAAACGAAGATTAGGTTATGTTGGGTTAGGTTAGGTAAGGTTGGATTAGGTTAGGTAAGGTTGGGTTAGGTTAGGTTAGGTTAGGTTAGGTTAGGTTATGTTGCCATGTATTTTAAGGTTAGGTTGGGTAAGGTTGGGTTAGGTTAGGTTAGGTTACTGCTTCCCATTTACTTGGAAGATTGTTTTCGCCGAAAAATTGCTTTCGACCAAAATATGGTTTTATTTGATTTAATATCAACTTAATACTTTAGTTTAGTATTAATTTATTATTTCTTTTAATAAAATTAACATATCTTCTTGAAATATAGTCGTTATGCACTGAATTTTAACCGTATCATAAGATTCACAGACGTAAAGGTACTTGTAAGATCTAGCTCTTGTTTATTGACCTAGTAGTCTTGAATTCAATTCTCAGTAAGAATTTCTCATCGACTGGTAGAGAAACAACTTCAACTATCGATGAGAAATGCTGATTTTCTGGAAACTAGTAGTGAAAAATTTTTTTTTTCAAACTCAATTAGAGGTAACAACGTAAATATAATTATATATTTTTAATAATCATTATGATTCTCTACAATAACCATCCGGTCTTGACTCAAAGAATTCGTCAATCGAACAGAAGAAGGTGTCGAAAATGCTCGCTTATGTCTTCTTGATAATACATCTTGAAGAGCAGAAAATTTTCTTTCGAATGAAGTATATAGTATAACCATTTTGTTTTTGCGCGCACTTGACGCTATTTGTTGTCATCATCAATGGCTCCACAGCCCATTGTAGGCCTTGGCCTCCTCCAACATTCCTCTACATTTTCTTCTATCTTGACATGTACTCCTCCAATCCCTGATGCTTATAGTCTTGCTGCACTCCATCCAGCCATCGGAGTTTGGGCCTACCAACGCTGTGTCTAGCTTGGGGCTTTGTGTAGAGAATCTTCATTGGCATTCTCTCTTCACTCATTATTTTTACGTGCCCTCCCCATCGCAGCCTCAGCCCTTGTATTACGTTGGGCTCATTGTAAATATTATAGACCTTCTCACTTCTCACCCTGTCCTGTAGACACTACCTGTGCTCACACTTATTAAAAAATATCTTCTCACATTATACGTAACTGTGTAAATACGTAAATAAAATATTACGTAATTCTGGACGATACTGTATTAACGCTTAGATAATATTGTGTAAATATCGATTTTACATGTAATCCGTCAAGGAATTTCTTCTCATACGTTATTAATTCAACGGGAGTAGGCCATTAACATTTACTTTTGCCCAATAAAGTTCTATAGTGTATAGCCGTAGCCGTGCCGTATAAAAAGTAATCTTCGCTTTTTGCTAGTTATATTCAGTTATGTTTATTACTTAAAATAAAATATCATATCTCTGGCATATTGCAGTGCTGCACAGGGTTTCTCGGCACATAACGGCACCGTAGGCCCTTGGAGCGCTCGGATAGGACCTTAAGCCGGGCTCGGGTCCCCGGTACCCGGAATACCCCATAAATAACCAGTTGTTATATTCAATTCTTGGACCTGTCTGGATATGGTGTTAAGTATAAATTAAATGTACGAGAGCGGGCGCTGTTGATGGCGGTACAGGTGTTACTATATCGGTGATCATATTTGCTCGACGGTAAGATTGTCAGACTGTACCGGTAATGGTTTTCGTCGAAAAATATTGTGGTTTAAGGTTATAAGACAGGGGAATCATCAAAATTCTCGGAAATGACAACCATTAAAGGGTATTTAACCATTTAAATTGAAAAAATTAAAATAATTTTTTTTTTAGTAAATGGAAATTTGAGTAAATTAAACAAAAGTCTGAAAGATTAAAAAAGTTTAGATAACTCAAAAACTAAAAATGTTGGAGATTTTAAATATGCATTCTCATGACGTCACCTCTCGTACCCGGTTTACATCGCGGCTCGTACTCCAGCGCTCAGCCACGCGGACGCGTGACGTCATAGACGAGTTGAAGATCAATTAATCCGTGCTATAATACAATAACTTTAATTTTCATTTTCTTTGTTATTCATTGACAGATGTCAACATTTTTTAGAAATGTACCTATTAGTTTTGGTCAATATTTTAGTTAAATGTTACAATATATAATATTATATTATCAGCTTTATAAAACATCACGATTGTGTTTGTTGATGTACGTGGCGACACATAAAATGAAGCCCCTGTATCTCCCAGAACTCTGCATCTCAGACGACTTGAATAGTAGACACTAAACTTCTGATGAGCCTCTTTTTCAGCTGTCGGAAGGATTAAAGAATCGATAATCTATTAATAGAAAGCAAAGTTCGGTGAACAGGCAAAGGTGTCGACTCTTCCACCAGATTTGTAGGATATAGGTATGTTATGTTATGTTAGGTATTATAAGGATGTCCTCCGAATACACTGATTGACTATGATTTGACGCTACCAAACACCAAGTCACGTAATCTCGCGCTCCAGCCAATCGCAGAACGGCAGTTTCTAATAAATTTACGTCATGCGTATTATACACCAACTTGTCAATGTATTCGAAGTGCATCCCTATAAGGTGACAATTCTACCTTACGCATTATTTTTGTAGGTAAATTTTAAAAGAAACTGATGCATTATACGCGGGTTAATTTTCTTTGAAATATTGGAAATTTCCACTGCTAGAAATTATAAAAATATAATGGTTTTTGGATTTTACAACTTCCTACATTTTTGTACCTGTGTACTGAAATTTGTGTATCTTTGATTTTTTTTATTTATTCACAGTTATGAGAGATTTAATTTTATGACGAAATTTAATATGATGAAAGAAAGTAAATTCACCAGAAAACATGAAAGAAATAAATAATTTTTATGAAATTAATATTGTAAATATTGTTATCGATAAAGAAAGGATGATATAATTTGTTTCCCATCAAATAATATCAGTATAAAAATAATCAATAATGATCCTTTAAGCCAGCTAAAATAGGTCATAGGAGTGCTATTCCTGAATAGGACTCCTCAGCCACGCTCAGACATATAATCAATAAAACACAGATGTCATCCTCGACGAAGGACCGCCGAAGAAGACAGGTCATAAGCCTTGTGGCCACCCTATAAAGGTTTCCATATATGTTTCCTTTGTAAATAACTTTGTCTTCTTCTTCTATAATTTATAATTTGCAGAATTAAACATTTTTCTTTTTTTTATTTTACATTTTATTTTACACTGCACACTATAAACTACACACTTAAAATCGCATACTGCAAATTTTAAATTGAAGTGTGATGTTTTTCACATGTGAAATTTTTGGAAATTGAAACCCTCCTTCCCATGGACTTGAAAATATTATTGTAGTAGTACACTTTTCAGGTAGTACTTCTTGTAGGTGATTGTAGTGGATACAATTATGTAGTACTATAATTAGATCACTTCATTAGTCCTACTACAATTTTGTAGTAGTACAATTAGTTCACTTCATGTAGTTTATACTACAAATGTTGTACACACTTTGTATTCTTCAAATTGGTGAACGTTCGCGTGTTGTAGTCTTCATTTTGAAATGTAGTTTTTTCAAATCAAATTAATTAATCAATTAGAAAGATATACAGAAAAATCTAATTTGTTCTGAAAAATTACAACTTCACAAATATGAATGTGTTCTTGAATATGTGTAGTTTTTTCTTTCGCTAACGTACATACATACAAAGGCTGATAAACACATTACCCTCCTTCGTCGCCTAGTCGAGTAAACATATTGTTAGAATATGTTTCAATCTGTGACCTTTTTGGTCGCTGTTGTAATATCCCCGGCAACAATCAGGGCTGGAGACGGCCCGCGGCAGTAATACGGAGACGTCAGAAGTGAAAGAAGATTTTAATTGATTGTTTGATGAATGCGCCGCAATCAATATTGGTACGGTACCAATCTACCAATCGGCCGTAACAAAGCAGCCCTACCATATTATTTCCTTTGTACACTGTACCAGACGTGTGCTTATTGCTCATTGTATGTATAACAATAAATAACACAACTTCACCGGTACCAATTTATCTGCTGTCCAAATCCAAGGGAGTAACACTATGTTCTACACAACTTTTAAAACATTTCAAAACTGTTGTGGAAAGATTTAAGTACCAAAGTACTTGTTTTTGCAAATGCAGTTTCTCGCGTGTATGTAAACCATTTCGCTGCCTTGTATCTACAGTAACGGCTCTAGCTTGAAAATATGACCAGAGGCGGAACAACGATTTGGCGAAAGGGATAGTTAATAAAATATTCTTATGTCGAGCACCATTGACAATTTAACGCTCGAAACCGCTTTGAAACGCGATCAAATTGAGTGCATATTTTTTTTATTTTTGACAATAATAAAGGTAAGATTATAATAAGTGTCATTGAAAATATTTTCATGGGACTTCGGACGTGGCTGCGGGAGGTAAATGAAAACATTGTAAATTAACTAACGATTTATTAATTATTTTAATAAATTCACAGAGCAACTGGTCACGAATTTTATTCAAGCACTATTCTTTAATTCACACTGTGGAATACCTTACTACGACAGATAGGTACGTCGTTGCGTTGGTAACATTTTTTTCGTTAACGGTTTTATCACTGGTTAATGTCACGCTTGTAAACTTCAAAATAAGCGTGATCCGCAAGGCACTGGCTCCGCCTTTTATACGAAATACGTTGGTTTTTCGAATCTCCGAGATTATTGTATACATTTTTAGTGTTTGAGAGAATGTTACTCTCGCTTCCAGACTGTTCTAGACGTTGTAGGGCGTCCCAGAATGTTATGGAATGTTCGATCGTATTGTTGTCCTGCTTGTCCTGTTGATATTGCGTAATTATCTCGTTACAATATTCTCGATTTGAAGAAAATAATTAGAATGCGTATGTACTAAAATGAAATCCTGTCGCAAAATTTATTGCTTTTTTAAAGTGTATTTGTTACGAATGACGCCATTTCCGTAGTATTCTCGAAAGTTGAAAACATGCACATGTTTGGTAATTAATATTCTTAACTTGAGAAGAATCAGGTGTAGGTATGGGGCGTGGACTAGATACATATATCTAAAACTACCAAACCAAATATCGACACATGATCAATGAAAAAAAAACGCTGTCATCCCCAAGGAAGTCGGCTCCCCCAATTTTTAAATGTACGTTCGTCCGTTCCTGGAATTACAACAACAGCACTGATGAATCAGAAACGAACGTCTGTCCGTCCGTAACTTGCTGTCCGTAACTACAAAAACAACACTGACTAGCCGTAAACCTGTGAAAAATCACAGGATATCATCAGTGTTGTCGCTGCAATTCCAGCAAGTTATAGACGGACATTCATTGCTGATTCATCACTGTGATTTGTTTAGTTCCACGGACGGACATACATTAGAAATTAGAAGAGTTGATGATCAGCAACGAACATTCACCAAAAATTTTGCCATTGCTGCTGTAAAAATACTCAATAAGTTTTCAGTCGAGGAAATTAGTTTGTAAGATAATCTGAAACTAGTTTCACGTTTAAGCGATTAAAGTCAATTAAAAAAAAACGAATGATCCTCTTTTCATGAATTTTTAGCTTCAAAATCCAGCAATTATTATGTCCCGTGATTTTTCATAGGTTATGTGTATTTATGCCTTGGACGCTAAGGCCCGAATTCAAAGTCAATACTTACTGATTCAAAAGTTAAGTAAGGTAATTTTCAGTGCAAAAAAATACTTTTAAGGCGTACCTTAACCTTTAAATCATCACGTATTGACTCTGAATTCGGGTCTAAATCAACTAGATCCACCTCTGGGTATGACGATCCGCCTTCTTCCATTCAGAAGAGATTGGCGCACATATCTGTGATATATTTTGGTTGTCTTTCATTTTCTCATACAACTTATTTCCGTAAGGCAAGTATTCAATGTCGTTCAACGCCAATCGCATTGTTCTATGTCGCAATTCTGGACACATATTTTTACGACGTTTACTTTCTTCAAGAAATATGGGGTTGTATACCGTTCCGAAAGTTTCATATTTATGTATGACCAGCAAATATAAATGTATGCTCCGTTTTTTTTCTTTGTATTTATATCATTTTACATAACTTGCGTAACGTATTTCTTCGAACTGCATATTTAATTGTGAATTAATTAAAATAAGTCGTATTGTTTTTTGTATTCTATTTACACGATTTAATTTAAGTCTGAATTTCCAGCGTTAAACGAGATTTCCCTGTACAATTAATACAGTATCACATATTTTTAGAAATGCAAGAGTTTATAAACAGATTTTAACTTAAAAACAAATTAATTAATCAATTAGAAAGACATACAGAAAATCCCAATCCACGAAAAAATATTTGAATAAAATATATTGTTGTATTAAATGTGTCCAAAAATATAAAATGAATTAAACGGTTAATTCTGGCGTCCTCTAGAGGCAGAAATACAAAGTAATTTGTGTCTGCCATACCAGAAAACGTAGATTGCTCTAAAAATGGATGATAAATGTAAACCAATTAATAAATGAGACTTACAGATAAGGTCGATATATTCACGGAAATATACAAGGCCGCTGTAGCGTAATTGGAGAACGCGCCTGCCCCGGAAAGGAGGAGATCCGTGGTTCGAATCCCGGTAGCAGCCAAATATTTTTTCGTGGATTTGGTTTTTCTGTATGTCTTTCCAATTGATTAATTAATTTGGTTTTAAATTTCACAGAACTTTGTTCTCAACTTCACAATAAGAATGTGAGTTGAATGAAGAGTTGAACTTGAATAAAAAGATTTTAACTTGATTAAAGACTGATCTTGATTTTTTCTATTGTGCGTTGCATAGAGTCAAAAATGCGAGCGGCAATATTCATTTTATTTATTGGATTTGCTGGACAATCCGACATTTATTCGGCGGGAGGATTACATGATAATTTATATTATTAATTCAATAAAAATAAATGTATGCGCTTGTTAAGCCGGGCGAGTATTAAAAAACGTAAAATACGACCGGCTCATTTGAATATGTAAGGTCGGTTTGGGAACAAATCACTTTGCGGCGTTGTGTTTGGCTCTGGGCGCTGTATGGGTGTTAGGAAACTCGGGTTTAATGGGTCTTCACGCGTCTTGATGTCTTCATTTGTGGCCTGCTCCGGCCAGCCCGGACCGGACCCTCGCCACGGAAGAATGGACGCGGGATTCTTCACTCATTTTTATATCCAGCGCAGTAAAAATACAATTCCACAAATGCACTTTAAACAAATCATCAGTAATGTGAGAAGATCACAAAAATACTCAGTTTAAACCAACTCAAACAATAATTACCACACGGTCAAACAAACTCAATCTACAAATCTCAAGGTTACATACCACGTATGGACAAAGGAGCTGTAGCTATTTTGGACCCAAATTACTTAATTGCATGCTTGACGAATTAAAACAATCCGGGCTAACCACAATTTACAACCCTGACATAAAATACAAAACAAAACAGTGGATCCGAAACTAGGGGAGAGATAAAATATTAGGTCCTTACATATGAAATTGACGTTTAGTATGGGAGGAACATAAAGCCGATTTTTTTAATTATAATATATTTATTTAATCAAAGTATGTACCATTGCTATCTATGCACTTTTGCCATCTCATAGGTAGTTCATCGATCCCTTTACTATAAAAACCATTCGGACGGGAATCAATAAAATCTTTGAAGGCGGTTTTGACTGCCCCATCGGAGTTGAATTTTTTCCTTTGCAAGAAGTTATCCAAATTTCGAAAAAAATGGTAATCTGTTGGGGCAAGGTCCGGAGAGTCCGGTGGATGTCTTAGACATTCCAATTGAAGCTCCTCTAATTTGGTAGCCGTCTGTTGTGCAGTGTGTGGTCTAGCGTTATCATGAAGCAGCAGTGGCCTAGAGCGATTAACCAGCCTCGGTTGTTTAGCAGCTAGCTTTTCCATCATGGTTTGCAGTTGCTGACAATAGACATCTGCCGTAATCGTCTGGCCAGATTTAAGAAGCTGTGAACGACACCAGCACTAGTCCACCAAACGCTCACAAGTAACTTTTTTGGAGTCAATTTTCGCTTGGGGCATGGTTTGGCTGGTTCGGCAGGGTTCAGCCATTGCGATGAGCGCTTCCGATTATCGTACAGGATCCACTTTTCATCACAGGTAATGATGCGATTTAAAATCCCTTCATTATTGTGCCGGTTGAGTAATGCAACGCAGCAGTCAACGCGCGTTTGTTGATTTGCTTCACTCAATTCGTGAGGTACCCACCTTTCAAGCCTTTTCACCTTACCAATTTGCTTCAAGTGGATTAAAACAGTTTTATCACTAACACCGCAGCCTGCAGCTAACTCGGTGTGGTTTGGAGGGATCCGTTACACAATAGCTTCAATTATTCATATCAACTTGGTTCGGCGTCCATGGGGGTTGTTCTTGCAGGTCGAAATTCCAGACACGAAAGTTGGAACAAAAACGGCACTGTGGTTGTGTTTGAAGGCACAGTCGCACATACACGCATTAATCATTGAGAGTTCGCGCACTGGTGCCAACGGACTGGAACTCGTAATCGTAAGTAACGCGATATTAAAGTTTTATTTGTAAAAAACTGAGTGACGCAAAGAAAAAAACAATTGAGGAAAAAACAAATGAATTATAATTTTCAAAACACAAATGTATGAGTAAATAGCTGTATAAATTTGGATTTGGAATTCCTAACCAATGAGAAGATATTTGAGATCAAATTTGCCAGTACGGAAAAACGTCAATTTCATATGTAAGGACCTAATAGGCAAACTTACACAAACACTAACACAATATAGCCTCATATATATGATATACTTTCTATTATGTTACTTTAAACACTTTATTATCTATTTACTATGTTTTGAACCTACACAATATTATAAACTATGCCTCTCAACATAAATATTTCTAGTGAGACAGGCATAGTCCAAACAAAATCTTATAATTATAATTAAATAGAAATAAATAAAAAAAATAAAAAATCATAATATTAAAAATAGTTACAACCATTTCTCAGAATCATCGCCTTAAAGAGGAGCGCTATATTGATTCGTTCTATCTTTTCTCCATTAAGTCTCCTCGATATATTATATTTCATTGTTCGATGCTTAAATTAAGTGTAATATTGTAACGCTGTATTAAGTTATATTGATAGGGGTAATTAAGCCATTCTGTGTTTGAATATTTTTTTTTAGTTAATTTTATCTTAAATTAAATTATACCTACACAAATTTTCTTGGTTTAAACCACCGTATTTTTTACCAACCGGTTTCGGAACTACGGTTTCTTCTTCAGGGTAAACTTCAAAATAAACATTACAAAATACGAACAATTATATTTTAGTGTTAGATATTAAAATGGTTCACCGTATCATTTGTCTCTTTCCCTCCCAACATTTATTCATATTCAGTCGTCTATTCATCTACATTTGTCACTTTATCATTAACATGCAAATTTAAATAATTATACCCGATAATTAGATAACACATGCATTTAAAAATGCATGTAAACAATGTTCTTAAGTGACAATTTCATTCGTAGATTACGAATCGCGTAGCCAAATGCAATGTTTTTTTAATATTATGTTATGGAATGGATACTTAACGGAAGAAATAATAAGGCGATTGAAGCATTTGAGATGTGAATTTACAAAAAAATGCTGAATGAATATAATTACATGTGGGGATGCCATGCTTCGGATGAATAAAGAAAAATACATATTTTAAATAGTACATTTTCAATATTTTTTTAATATTTTACATAATATAAATGACGTTAAAAATGTACAAAATCCAATTTTATTTGTAATTTGCCATGCTTCGGATGAATAAAGAAAAATAAATATTTTAAATAGTACATTTTCAATATTTTTTTATGTCTTCGTAATAAAAATTACGTTAAAAATGTACAAAACCCAATTTTATTTGTGTAAACCGTTTCTATCTCACTGTGTTACGGTGCCGATTATTACAAACACGAAAATTAATAACTCTAGACAAGTGAATTTATATCTTGTTAAAATCATTTGTATCAAATTGATTACCAGACCCGTTGGAAAAATAGTAACGTATCATTTTGTATTCTAAATAATTTTTTGCTACACTTAAACTGTCAAGATTTCGACTTGAATCGAGTTGATTCGATTCAGACATTAAAGTTATGAACCTTAATAGGAATATATTTTACCATAAAATATTGAATAAATGTTTTGCTATTAAATTTAACGGCGTCCGAAAACGTTGTTAAATTAATATTTTAAGTCTTTTGGACAACAATCTTTGTAACGCGTATAATAATACGTTATATTTGAGTAAAATATTGGTTTAAAATATGCATAATGGCGTTTAGAAGCTCGGTATGAATTAAGTACCTATTCGGTGGTGTTTTATTACGCAGATCGTACGATTTTGTCGTCTTATTATTATTTTTACTTTTATTACGCTATTGCGCACAATGCTGCGAAGTTAAGCCCCGTAACGTGTCCATTAACATTACTAGTAAAGGCTTTACAATTTTAAGAACTTCCCTAGTAAATAGATTACGATTTAATGCCAGTACTTAGGTATTTAAATACTAAGAAAATGTTGTGATTCCAAACTATATTGAATTAAAATTTTTGTCAAGATTAGTTAAAAAAGTAATTATTATTCTGAAAGAAATAGTAACATCAATTTTCATTAAATAAAATTCTCTGGAAACAAAAAATTCGTTTTGTATATACCGTGGACCTAGTTAGGTATTTAAATATTGGAAAATACATTTATACAAATTAGCATGTCGGATAAATCGATATTGACAGGCGGAACTCTGGCTGAGAAATTTAGAATGCAAGTAGGTACCTACCTAATAAGATTTTCTTACTAAACCAAATATAATTTTGTAATAGAATAATAGATATTTAATACATGTTTTTATGACATATGTGTGCAGGTATGAGTGTAACTTAGAATATACCTATATTTGATACTGATAAATTCTTTTGAATATAACATAGCGGGTGTTATTTTTTTTTATATCATGTTGATTTAATTTTAAATGTTTTTATGAGGTAAATTGCGGCCCTTGTAGCCCAGTGGGCATGACACTAGATTCTCACACCGAGGGTTCCGGGTTCGATTCTCGGAGAGGTCACAATTAATGATTATGTGATTTGCTCAAGTCTGGGTGTTTTATGATGTATTTCGCTTCAGTAATTGGATCTCTTGGCCGGTTAAAGCGTAGAAAAAAGTAAAAATAATTTCATTTACTCTTCACAATTCATTAATGAAAGTAGAGAACGCTGTAAAAGGTGTAATGATGATTTAAATATTTTGTTAAAACGGATCATCCATTTTGAATAATCAAAGAAAACTTTATGATTACTTTGGTTTAAATCGTGTGCCTCCAAATACAGCGTGTAATCAGAAATTATGAAATGCAATGCATTACATTGCTAACAATGCACTGCACAACACTGCAAGTCTATGAGAGCTCGTACTGCACATATTGATAGTGTAATATAAAGTTAATTTAATTATCCTAAAAGTTTGTTTTACTTTTAGATACATTAACTTTTTTTGATAGACAAGTTAAGTTTTGAACGGGGGCGTGGCAACAGTTGTGGTGAGGGTGCCGGAGATTGACAAGTAGACACTGGAAGGGGGAATATATCAAATAATTGGTTATTCGTAAAATTTAACTGGTTATTAATTATAATGGCTTTAGTGTTCCATTCGACATTTTGGAGACAGGTCACACTTTTAAAAAAGAAAACCCTTTTTGAGATTCTTCATATATAGGTACATAATAGAAGCCTAAGATAATTTAGAAATATTAGATATCGAGAAATACCTGAACACTAAAACAAATACATCCAATAACCAGATAGATTTTATTTTTATACGCGTCGACAGGTATCGAAGATACAGTTGTATCGAAAACGGTAGACGTCATGTTACTCCAAGTGGTTGTTAAAAGTTTTCAGTTAATTAAAATTAATAATTATGTCCAACCACAAAGTTTACGTTGTAAACATCAAAAATAAGATAAAGTATTTGCAATACTCTATTTCCTCAGCATAATAAATTGTCAAATGTTAGACAAAATAAATATAAAATAAGAGAAATATTTAATTTAAATAGGTGCTTGTTCAAAAACAACACAGTCATACTACATAAAATACACCATGAATATATGAACTTTCAGATGAATAAAACGTTTAAAAATCGTGGTATACACTTTTTCAGAAAGCTTTTTTTTTGACTTTAGTGTTTATAAATAGGGTAGTTTTTAAGAGGTTTGCTTTTGAATTGGCAACATTTTCTTCAGGGACAGCCAATTTGACAGCTGACAGCTGATTTCTACTCAGTTTGGTTTGCAAACATGAATACAGCGCTGCAAATTATGCAAATTTGTTATCGTAATCATATTTTAACACTAATGGTATAAAATTATCATTAAATGGTCAATATAATGGCAGTACCACGATTTTTTATGTTCTATGCCATTATAAATTTCTTTGTCTTCAAAAAAAAATAAAAACCCTTATATTTCTTTGTAGAGATCGACGATGTTAAATGTGTTACTATTTATGCATTACGTCCATAAACTGTGTGTTCAGTATATAAAAAGATTCGTGACCCTTAATTTATGGGATTATCAAAATTTTTTAAAAATTCCCAAGAATTCATTCCATATCAAGCTAACCAGAATTATGACGGTCATGTTTCATGACAGGTGAAGAGATTTGTATGAGAAACGCTTTTGTGTGAAATATACTATTCGAGAAAGGTTTTATTACGAAAGTCAGATTATTAAATAAAAGGTCTATTCATAAAAAAGGATCATTTTAAGGGGTAAATATTTGTGCCGGCATATTTGATATCACAAAAGAAGTTTAATGTCGCATATAAATTTTAATCAATTTTTTGTGATGCTTTGGAACAGCTCTAAAATGTTTAATGAAAATTATTTTGAAACGACTAACTATGTAATACCTCATATATTCAAGAACACATTCATATTTGTGAAGTTGTAGTTTTTCAGAACAAAGTTCTGTGAAATTTTTAAAACTAAATTAATTAATCAATTAGAAGGACATACAGAAAAATCTAATTCAAGAAAAAATATTAGGTTACTACTGGGATTCGAACCCAGGTCACCTCCTTTCCGGGACCGGTGCTCTGACCACTAAGCTATAGCAACCCTCTATTTTTCAGTGAATATATCGACCTTATGTGTAGTTCTTATTTTTATTAATTGAATAATTTAATTAAAAAAAAAAAAAAAATAATAATAATAATAAAAAATTAATCAATTAATAAAAATAAGAACTACATATAAGGTATACATATATATTCACGGAAACATAGAGGGTTGCTATAGCTTAGTGGTCAGAGCACCGGCCCCGGAAAGGAGGTGACCTGGGTTTGAATCCCAGTAGTAGCCTAATATTTTTTCGTGAATTAGATTTTTCTGTATGTCTTTCTAATTGATTAATTAATTTAGTTTTATGTAATACCTTATTTATTTCATGGTAAAAATTTCAATTTTACATTTGTATATTAATTTGATTTTTTTAATGCTACAGTAATGCTGAGGCCCAATGACTGTAGCGAAACACAACACAATAACCAGGTTTCAAAAACTCACATTGATGTATTTTGACCTCATCGGGAATCGAACTCGGAACTTTCGGTATTGTTGAGTTAGTGCGGGGTTGTTAGCGGTGTTTGCGTCTCCGTCGATAAATAAATCCAAGTTAAGTGTTAAATGCCTAGATCAAATCAATACAGTAATAAAATAAATTAAAGAGATTATTTAAAAATCACTTACACCCTACACAGATAAGAATGATACTATTTTAATAAATGGTGTAATTGCAGTGACAGAATGTTGATACAGATAATTTATTGTGCAACCACACTTTCACACTTCAACTTTAGAGAACATTAAAATTTATTTGTTGGAAGACAGAATAGCCACCAAGATATGAATAGTATTGTTGTAATAAGCACTAGAAATCTACAAGCACCCGATAAATATTAATAGAGATGATGGTCTCAAATTAAAAACATCTTGGTATCCGGCGCTTCAAAGTCATTCTCGTCGCAGACTCCGCAGAGATAGTGATCAGACAACAGATGGATCATACACACAAGACAACACAACAAATCATGACTCCGGCACGGTATCGCAAGCCGATACTTAACCACAACACCAACACTCACAACAACACATCAGTCCTGTGATGGACCCTGCAATGGGATCCGAAACGTCGGCCCGAAAGTACAACACGGCATAATACCCCAGTAAACACAAACTTGAAGATAAGAATAATAATCAAAAAAGTTACGAAAGCTTAATGATTTTTTCAATAGTTAGCCTCGGATCCCTAACGCACATGCGCGCATTAAATCTATCACGTGGCAGAAAATTAGACAAAATTCCGGATAAACGAAACCTATCTAATTATCGAAACAATTAGGTTACTGCTGGCATTGACGTATTATAATATAGACACGTTATTCCCATACTAGCCGACTTTCATATGTAGCAAATATTGCATTGAAAGAGACAACAAATCACGGCACACTTATTTTACAAACGCACCGCGTGTAGACAAAAAATCAGGTAATTTGAAGTCACGGTGACGAAAATAACGTACTCATTCTTACAATGGTGTACGATATTCTGTTCCTTTTTCCCCGGAACTTTTTTTTTGGCGTAGCGTCACGCCCGATCACAAAGATGGTCCGTTCGATAACGAATGCAAGTAAGGCAAATTACCTTACTTTTGAGTTGCCAAGATTTCACGCTTGTAACGTATTTACAGATTATTATATCAGAAATTTTCCTTTTCGGGGAACAGCAAAACTAATTTAGTCACAGTAATCATCTATTATACGAGTACGATTATGAAAAATGTGAGACATATAATATGAAATCTTGCGTAAATGTTACATTTATTTTTATATTTTCAAAAATCTATGAACATGTAAAATATTTTGAGTACGTTTAAATTTTCAGTTCAGAATTCAGAACACAATACTGGATGTTATACCCAGGGGGACATCGTTAATCAGGATATATTGTAGAAGTCTCTTAGAGACGAAGTTATTTTTTATATGGGAAAGTAAGTGCAGAAGTCTTTTTGGGTGTTTATAGGCCTTACGACCTTTTGTATGGCTGGCTTAAGTGATCACTTTACACAATGTAACGTTCATACTTTATACACGCTAGATGATGCCAGGATAAACTTAACCATTTTTTATTAAATCTAGGATAACTTCGACAACTGAATGATTATTCTTATTGATGATGAAACATAAAAATTTGTTTTAAAATCGCATTTTTTCAATTAAATGTTTGATTATAATATTTAAAAAAAACTAACCCATAAAAACCAAGTTTATACAATACTTCCTTTCGCTTTGAATCAGGATTCGTGTGTACACACGCGTCGGGCTAATTACTCATATAGAATGATTCCAATTTGAAAAAAAACATTAAAATTTCTAAAAATCCAAAATTATACTATAATAAACAATTTTTTTAAGACGAAAATTTGTTGGATCATTTTTATCGTCGCCACGAGTCTGACTGTAAAGTCTCAGCTCGATTAGATCACGGGAAAAGGGTTAAAAATCGATCCGAATTTTTTTCGTCAGACAAGCAAGCAAGCAGACGCTACGAGTTAAAAGAAAGGGAGTAATTAAAAAAATGTCACAACACATACGGCAGCGAAACAAATCGCACAAATTATGACCTCACCGGAAAACGAACCATGTCCAGCATTAGAAACTAGAGATCTTGGTACCTCTCCTTCTTTTTCTTCTTCTTATACTTTTTTAATTGTGGGTTATGTGTTATGTACTGCCCATTTAACATTCGATACGTAATGTTAAGTTGAGGATGGTATAATAATACATCAAACTGGAGGAACGTTCAATCCGGTCGGTGATTGGTGGGTCAACGGTCAACAGTCAGCGGAGCAATCAGCCCCGAGCTGGTGAGCAGGACGCTGGACCAATCGGTTCCTCTCATATCACGCCATAAAGACATGAGTGATGCTCTTAGGCAATCGCGGCAGACAGCCTATTGCAATGGGTTCGATTTGCTCTCCATTCATTGTGTTTTTTGCTCAGCGGCCAAACCGTCGCAAACGGCGAATTAGTTTTGACGTCTTTGTTTCGGTCCGCCGGAGAAACGAGGTAACTTAAAAAACGCCTCGCGAAAATATTGGCATTTTTTTTTTCGTGAATTGCTTTATCTTATTCGAGTCCTGATACTTAATTACCTTGTTCAGTGGCGGACTTATAAAATAGCGAGAGGCGTAATTTCGGAGGGAACCGCTTTCTAGAATCGTTGAGAAAAGGCGAGAAAAACAGAGCAACAGAAAAAGTAAAAAATAAAAAAAATTACCCATCAAAACATAGATTTCATTATAAATCCTTCATACGCGAGGTATCAGTTTCTATTTCATTGAAATTTTTCTACAATTTGATTACGCTGGATGAACAAAAAAAAAAACTCATTAAAACTGGTCAAGATTTTCATGCCATTTCAACACTGTGTTGTATCCTTTTAGGTATTCCTTTAAGGTTTAACTGATTTATTATTTTCTTTATTTGATTATTGTTTTTTTTGGTTATAATTTCTCTTATTATCTCTTTATCATTTTATTTCTTTTTTGTTATTGTACGTATTGTGTTATTTTCAATTTTATTTTATATATATTTTTGATAAACATTATTTTAGTTCCTATCACACCCCTGATATAGTGAAGTGGTTTGTGTGGACTCCTCGGTATGTCGCACGCACTTCTTCTGCAGCGTAACAAGCCTTAGCATCAAAAAAATGCCAATCTGGATGGCGAAAGAGTAAGGCTGACAGGGAGCTTTTGCTCATAGAACGGCCCTGGGTCTGTGGTAGGTCCCACTTTCCTTCTCTCTCTTTTCTAACAATCCTTCCATGCAGTACGACAGGCAATCCGATAATTGTCTGAATGTCTCATTATTACATCTTACTGATTGACTGATATGGCATTTACTTTATGGCTCAACATGATTTTTTTAAATTTACACTAAATTAAACTTTTTAATGTACACATGATGATCTATTTTTGTCACTATTATAGTTTCGTGTGGAGTATTCCGTCTCATCATCAGGTATAATTAATAACTAACTTTAATACAGAATTTTGTCAACCTACTCGAGTAGGATAGCGGATCGCATAGAGCGGAGGATTTTTTACAAATTTAGGATCGGAGACGTGTTGTGGAATGTGATGTAATTTTTAAGTGTTATCTCAAAATTTGAATCGTTATCTGAGAAGATAAAAATGACCCATTAGACAGGAACCTAAATCATAAATCCACCCCTGACCCTTTTTATTAAAATATGTATTTATATTTCCACGCTTTAAATAGTTCAGTTAATTTGTAATTACACTGCAAATATATCTAATTGTGTAATATATTACATTGCTAATCTAAATCATCGATTTCACTTTTCTCCTAGTTGGAAATCATGTTATGGTTGCGCTTCAACCAACACGCAAGTTTGCATAGAGCTTCATTAAGTTTTGGCTACCAGTTATCCGGCTACCTTTTCCATATTATTAATTTGCTGTCAATACACTTATATATAAGTTTATATATATACGATACCCGTTATAAAACAACTTATTACCTCAGCATTCTACTGCATTCCTCTCAAATGAACCAAGTGATAGGTACGCTATGATTTAATAAATGCATATCAATGATATGATTTAATATTTCTCAGATAAGAGATTAAGAATAATACATTCGGTCGTATTCTGAAAATAGGAATTATTGCTATATCGGTATCTTGACAGTTGTTGTATAGCATTATAACGCCGTCGATTTTGACGTTATTAACTTTGACGGGTTTGAAATTAATGAATTCAACCAATCAGAAAGCTCTAAAACGTAAACAAATGTTAAATTAACGTTTGTTTATGTTTTAGAGTTTTCTGATTGGTTTAATTCATTAATTATTATAAACTTGGCAAACTTAACGACATCAAAATTAATGGCCTTACAAAGTTATACAATAAACAATAACTGACAATATAATATTTGTAAAGTTTATAAACACCAGTTTATAACCTTTCCTCCGCTCAATACTGTAGGTCCATACACATGGCCCAACTTCCGATGAATTTCAGTAGGTGAAGACCTTTCTGAACACAAACATTGAATCATAGGGTGCACTTACAACTGGTGGGTGGAACTATTATCGTGGACATTGCTATCTTCATTCACCGACAGGCAAACGCCTGCTGAACAAAAAAACAACTGCAGTAGCTTCGTAAATAGCCGATAGATTACCCCGCATGTTCAGGCCCGCTAATATTTAAATATAAGCCGACGGCCCTTACTTTATGAATATGCCTAGTAAGTACTTTTTTAGGTTTTAGTAGGTTTTTTTTCTGTAATCTTTCTAATTGATTCATCTAATTTATTTTGAAACAAGTATATGACTTTAATCGTTCTTGGTGCAAGCAAGATTTATAATATATATATATAATATAATATATATAATATTATATATATATATATATATATCTATATATCTATCTATATATATATATATATAATATATTATTTTTTTAAATAGAGATGCGAACACGGAATTCGTGTCACATCAATATTATTACTATTTTCAAACTAAGCTAAATGCTTGTGCTATGAAAATAGGACTAATTTGCTGATCTGGAGTGAGGTTCGAACCCGCAACCTTTGGATCACGAGGCGAGAGTCCTATCCACAGGACCAACAAGCTACTCAAATTTATTAATATAATCGGCCGTATTCCGAAAATAGCATTATTGGGATCTTTAGATTGTTATCCCAACATTTAATACATGGGAATAAAAAAAAATAAATAAACGAGACGTTGGTGTAGGTCAGTGTTTATTTCTTTCAGTTTCTACTTGAGAGAGAGAGAGAGAAAGAAGTACGGCTATCCGTCAAACGTCAAAATATAAACGCGACAATGACAATAAATTAATAAATTTATCATATGAAGTAATCTATTATGTATAAGCTATAAATACAGTACTAGTACTTCGGTAATCTGTCAAACCAGACCGCCTGGATAAGAAGGCATCGGAGAAGTCAATTCCTTTTCTAAAGGCATTGCAGACATCAGACATAGTAAATAAATGTATTTATTTTGAGAGAGATATGTGAAAATGTACAAATCTCCTTATTTGAGTACGACAAACGCCGACGTATACCTACGTCTCGTTTATTTTTTATTTTTATTCTCGTATATTAACCGTTGGGATAACAATTCTAAGATCCCAATATTGCTATTTCCGGAATATGAACGATTGTTTGTCTTGTCAACAGTTTGATAAATTTCTTTGTTACGTGGACAATTCACATGATGGGGTTCGAAGGCTAAAATATTTCACGACAAATTCAATGTCGATAAATAACACCATTTGGACACTCGATTTCTCTTGTTACTCAGAGATGCAATAAACAAAAATATTTATTATAATCATGACGTTGACGATCGACATGTTTCCTGCCTTTTTAAATCTCATATTTGTTTCCCAGCTATTGTCTAATATTCCTAATAGAGTTACCATACAATACGACGTTGTTGCAAATTTTGACATTATGATAATGGAGAAATAAATTACGATAGATATATCTTAATAATGGGAGTGATATATGAAGTCAGAAAGAGAAAGGAAGTAGGAAGGCCCACGCAAAATTATTTTCCAATTAATTATTTCTAATTTATGCCTTTGAAAATAATGAGATATTGTCCATTTTTTTATTTATCGATATGCGTGATTTATCTGATATAAGGTCGGGTCAAATGCGGCCATTTTCGGTAGGGGATATTTTTATAAACTGATTTTAAATTATGCACAACGATATTTGATAACTCTTTTGTGTATTACTTGAACGATGGAAGAGGGATGTATCACAGATTTTCTAAATTAAAACTTATTTACGTTTTTTAGCTTAAATCAAATACGCTCAAATTAATATATCTGTACCTACAAAACAAAGAGAAAGTTCGCATTCGTTTGTCTTCCGGAAGCCTTAGAAATATATTGTATTTCTATAGTAAATGAGTCTTTTCAGAACTTGTTATGATTGTAAAAATTCGTAGTCCAATGGAATGAAACAAACCAAATATATTAATTAATATTGTCACGGGATCATGGTCGTGGAAGGCAAATCAAACACTTGAAAATATTACCTAATATAATATAGTTTTTTAATTCACACAAATTTCACAATTTGTACTAATTGTCTCGCTTGTGGTCTTATAAATGCGCGATTCTGTTGCGCATTTATAAGACCCGTTATTTGCGATGTTTTCTAATCTGGTGGATTATTCCAGAGCTTTGCAGTAATTTTCAATTTACTGTATAAAGTGAACAGTGCTATTAAATCTTCGATAAAGTGCAATTCTTTCCACTTCTACCATCTCGCGACAATATCATTTTTCCATTAAAATATGGCATTCGAATTTAAATATATTAATAGTGATTCACTTTAAAATATAACAAAATATCATTTCTTTTATTTTTTAGTATTTTATATTATATAATACTTTCTTTAAGCGTCTGCTTTTGCAATATACTTGCTTTTTAAATTTAACTTTATATTATATTTACCTTTTAGTATTGCGCTACTGCTTTGTATTTGCTTTACACTTTATATATACTTTTTCTTGTCTGTATTTCTTGGACATTCATTGTGTAACAATTTCAAGATATTTTCATTCATTTAATGTACACTTTACCTTATTTTTTGTAAAACCTCCGAAGGGCGTTAATCAATAAATATAAATAAATAAAACATTTCTACAAATACGAGTATGTCGTGAGCTGGCTGTGTATTCAATTTATTGATCGAGGGAAATTTTCGAAATACACAATCAAAACATAAAACAAATATCAAAGAATAATTTTCGAAAGTTGCCCTCTTGCAATGTGATTTCATTAAAATAATATTTTAATTTAATTTTATTCCTCTACGTATCTATTATGTTTTTTTGATGAATTTAAAGAATACATATTAGAGTCATTAACCTACATAAATTTAAAAAAATATATATACGGGCAATAGACAATTTATCTAACAATAAATTAACTAATTTCTCAGATAAAGCCCTACAAATATTATACAAAGTAACAATATAAGAATGTTTTTACACGTCACTTAGTAAGAGAAGAGTTAAAACCAGAAAACCACAAACAATCACAAATTTAATGGCGTCTTAGAATTCCCATTAGCATTAACACACTTTTCCTTTTACAAATCGTTCCTAACTTCGGAGAAAAGCATTATTTTACTCTTTGTACCGCGGACAAAGTGTACCTACTCCTCGTTCAAACAAATTAGCCACTATTTGTAAAAAGGGTATATTATTTCATCTTTTGCGTTTCAGTCGGATATAAAAATAAGATTTCCCCCTTGGTAAACGATCAACCTCATTCCAAGAACCTGGTTAACCCTTTCCTTGCCATAATATAGGTCTACCGAGCTTACTAAATCTAGAATATTTCCGTAAATATGCGGAATATAAAATTAATATTTAAGCTAATAAAAAAATATATTTGCGCTTACAAATGATGAATTATGTAATAAAAAACTAATTATTCAATTTGAATCATGAAAAATATTATCATCGAATTCAATCTGCTCTGAAATTGATACTTTGTATTGAAACTGTGATAAGAAATACCATTTGAAGTAACACAAAAAGAAAACATGCAATAAATTCACGTTGAAATTATTAAATACATGCGAATATAATAAGGTATCTATCATTAATTAAATGACGAAAAATTAGGAAGAAGGTCTTTTTAGATAGGATCCCATGAGCACATTTCTTTGATAATGTGATTGTAATAAATAACCTATTATTACAATTATAAACAAAAATAGATAATTGTAATAATAGCGCATTGTAATAATATGATTGTAATAAATAACCTATTATTGCAATGCACTATTATTACAATTATCTATTTTTCACTCTCAACGCTAGATATTTATATTATTATTTAAAAGTATAACTTCTTAAAGTTATTTAGGTTAGTAAAAGCATTTTTCCTGAGTCAATTTCTTACAGTAATAAGAGTTAACATCATGGCTGCTGACGGATATTTTCTATCACGGTATGCTAAGGGTTAAAGGCTTTTTCAGACTATAGGTCGCCAAAGACAAAATGTAGAAATATATTATAACTTTCTTATGTAATGTGATGTAAATAGACATTATTAAAATTAGTTCCGTTATTTATGGACGCACTTATTTTTCAAAGATTTTTATAACTTATCAAATAAATAGCGGGCTGTACCCGACGTTGCCCGGGTAACAGATTTGAAATGATGTAATCCCTGGATAGGGAGGAGGTGGATGGGATGTCCAGAAGAGTGGTGGGGAATGACTAAAAAATATTCACCTACATGTTTCCACGGCATTTCTCTAGGCCCAAGGTATTTAAATTAATAAAAATTATAATTACATAGAAAGAGAAAACAATTATTGCAAAAAAAGAAAACGCTTGGATTTTTATGTCATAAAAAATGCGGAGATTTTTAAAGACAGCCCCTGTAAAAGCATAAAAAATCATTGAATATTAATATCAACATTATATTTGTATATAAAAGCTTGACTTCTCGATAAACAATAATTAATTAACCAACATAAAATTATTAAAATTCATTTTACAATTTGGAATTGAAAGTATAAAGTTTAATTTATAGTGCATTACATTTATATCTGGGGAAGAGAGTAGTGTAAAGGGTACAGGGGCGTGCAGTGAGAACAAGAAGCATGACTTTTATTTTAAAATCAAATTTATTAATCAATTAGAAAGGCACGCAGAAAAATCAAATCAACGAAAAAATATTTTGGCTGCTAACGGGATTCGGACCCGGATCACCTAGCTTTCCGGGCAGGTATGCTACCAATTACACCACATCAACCCGGTATCTTTCCGTCAATACATCGACCTTATCTGTACGTCCCATTTATAAATTGATTAACATCTATTCTCCATTTTTAGAGCAATCCACTTTTTCTAGCGCGGTAGGTACAAATTTCTTTGTATAACTGCCACCGGGGACGCTAGAATTAACCGTTTAATTGATTTTAAATTTTTTGGATACATTCGATAGGTATATTACATTCATGAACACATTCTTATTGTGAAGTTGCAATTTTTTCAGAACAAAATTCTGTGAAAAGAAAGACATGCACAAAAATCAAATCAACGAAAAAATATTTTGGCTGATACCGGGATTCGAACCCGGATAACAGGTATCATATATTAACATATATTTGGAAAAAAAGTAATTAAGTATTAATCTGGCAAAATATTATGAAATATTAAAATCTGAATAATACGTTTATTATTGTAATAGGAATATTACGAGATACAGGTATCTCTTATTTCGGTTTCTCTTCAAAATATACGCTTAAGAATAATTAATGCTTCTTGTTCTCACTGCACGCCCCTAAAAGCGAGGGAGGGGATAAAGCACTTTGTTTTCCGCAAGGTCTTAAAGTTGTAAAATTTGGATCAGATTCTACTTTATTTTTATTTTTACTTTAACCGGGCTTGGGTTCGTAGATGAAAGTCGATGAATTCTTGAAGTTTTTCATATTGAACAATCGATAACATGATATTTATTTTTGAACATTTTTTTTATAGGAATGTTCTTAGGTTTTCACGGCCACTCAGAATCTTTTGGTTTGTGTCTTCTGGGGTATTATGATGAACTCATCAGCCCTGATGATGGACCCTGCGATGGGATCCGAAACGTCGGCCATAAAGGTTGTAATAACACGGCATAATATCCCAGAAGACACAAACCAGAAGTTTTTTTTAATATATTATTTGTTCTGAGAACACAATTACAGGAAATATTAAAATTACTCAAACCAGCTCAGCTCATACAGGTCATAAACCCTGGGCCACCCTATAAAGACTTCCATATACGTTTCCCATATAAATAGCTTCGTCTCTGTTAGACTTCTATAATTTATCTTAATTGATTTTTATTTGATTGAAATGTTGAAAAATGATTGCTCAATCTTTCAGTCACTGGAAATCCAGTTATTTTTGCATTATTTCGTGCAACAAAACCCTGTTTTTGTATCAAGCCATTTTCTGTGATCCATGGACTATTACTTTTTTCGCAGTAATTTTTAGGCATACAATAACAAGTAAGTGTACAAAGATATAATGCAATTAAACGTGTAGTACGGAATCATAGATCTTTTCTCCTAATGCGACTGATTCACGCGTCGTCCCGCGATGTTTCTCGAGCGTTGAGGATTTTCTCAGAGGAGTCGCTCGTAAAATGTGCGAACAATGAATATTAAATTATCGTCTTTCCACAGCAAAGACATCTCATTCGGACACATCATCAGCTCTGAATGGTGGGCCAAAGTGCTTTACGATCGCCGTCATGATTGTCGAGGACCAGGGCTGCTTCAGATCCTTATTTTAATTAAGAAGCTAACGGACTCCATAATTATAATTTCATTCTTCAACAGTCGATAAAGGATATTGGAAAATATTCTTAATTCAGGGCGATAGACGCATAATAAGAAGGAGATATAAAAAAATTACAAATTCAACAGAATAGAGCAATGAGGATAATTCTACAGAGAAATAGATATTCCAAAATTATAAAGATGATATCAGATTTAAATTGGATAATATAAAACAAGGATTAAAATTAAATACAATGATATTCATTCACAAAATATTAAACGACAAAATGCCAAAATATTTTAAAAATAAGATCAAACAACAATGCAAACAAAATAAGTAATCCAAATAGAAAAAAGACAAACACACAAAACTGTATTTACTACAAGGGAATAAATGAGTACATTAGCCTGCCAGAAGATGTGAGGAAGCTAAGCAGAATCAACATCGTCAAACAAGAATGTAAACGGCACATAACAATGAAAAATGCATGAAGAGAAATATTATTTATTTAATTATTTAATAAGTGTACATATATTCAATGTTTTTTAATATTAGCTAATGATAAACAATGTATAATTAACTAAATAAAGATATATAAATAAATAAATAATTGCTAATCTTATATATTTGTACAAAATAATTAAATATAATATATACCACGATGTAATATAAGGAGGATAGGGGCCGCAAGCCAGGTAGCACGATCCCTGTATTATCCCGTATTTAGAAAAGCGGAGCTAAGCCAGCGAGCAAAGTTGGCAGTATACAAATCAGTTTTCAGGACAACCCTAGTGTAAGGCCATAAGCACTGGATCTTGACCGAAAGAACCCGCTCAAGGCTACAGGCCGCCGACATGGGATTTCTATGAGGAATAGTAGGAGTTACCAGACGGGACAGAATCAGAAACATGCAAATAAGATGAAGTCTCGAAGTGGAACCCTTATTGACATTTATCGAGAAATCACAGCTACGGTGGCTGGAACATATCTTGCGGATGCCGACAGATAGCTGCCACAGCGGATATTCCAGGCAAGACCAGAAGACAGAAGACCAAGGGGTCATCCTGGGAGGAGCTGGCGGAAACATTTGGAGGATTGCTGCGAAGCGAGGTTGCAATTAAATTGGGCTGAAGTGGAGAGCGCGGCCCGAGATAGGAAGAGTTTGAACCTCCTATGCGATGCATGGACCCCGACCCAATAGGATAAGGGGTATAAGGAGAAGAAGAAGAAGATTATTATTTATCATAATTTAAATGCCCCTGACTTTTTATCGTTCATTTCATACGGCCAGAAATACTAGTTCACAAACATTATTTCACTGCAACAAAACTAACGCTACTCATCAAATATATTCTACCATAAACAGACTTTTATTACAAGGAAACGAGTATGCACAAATTGCAGATATTCTCTGTGTGAACATAGTCGCTACAGGTATCTGCTTATGTTATGATCATTTCACGGTTAAATTTGTTCGATTAATCTTTGTTCAAGGTATGCCGTGTGTTATTTAATTACATAATTAATTACATAAAAATGGAGTTATTTATTTTTAAGAAATTCTGTCATAATTGAATGTGTGAATTGATTAAAAAACAACTGTCATGAACATGTCATGTCAAAAACACTTGACATGAGTGCGTGATTCTTTTTAGCCTCATTACAATATTTACATATTAAATTGACATTTTTTTTTAGACTGTTAGTCATGTAGACTTCATCAGTGAAGAGAAGCACTTGAGTCTGATAAGGGAGCCTCAGTTCTTATTTTGTATATAGGTACAAAGGTATATTATGTTAATCATTTAATAATGAATAATACTGAAGTGTTTTGAAAAAAGCTGTAAGTCGATAGGAAGATTATTGTAGTAGTAAATGGCTTTATAAATAAAGTAGTTCTGAATTTGGATTGTTTTAAATTTAGGCGTTATTATTTGGTTTCCATTTCTCATAAGCTTAAAGTATTCCTGGTTTTCTATAAGATTTTTTTATTTAAATTTTTTTAAATATGGAAACTTGCCTGAAAATATCATCCACGTTTGGTACTGAAAACAATTTGAAAAGGTATTTTGTTGAAAAGGTGGATTTTTTTTCAGTATTACCTTAATAATGATCTTTTGTGATATTTTAACTGTGTTAAGATTTTTTAAGAAGAGCGTCCCCATCCGATAACGCCTTATATGAGCAGAAATATATTTAAATTACTAAATTTCGGTAAAAACGGAAAAAATATATTCAAAAATAAATATTCACATCTTTGATTCTTGAGTCAGCCCTGATCGTAAAAAATACCAAGGACTTTCCTTTGATGTTTTCAAATTCGATTATCTCTAAACCACTTCTCAGAATCGTACTCAATATGTATTTCGGTAACTATAGTACTTAATTGATTATATAATATTATGATCAGTGATTTATTTTAAGATACTCCATATTTAACAAAAATTATGCAGGCATTAAAAGATTAATCAAATATATATATATTAAAATATAAGATACCTACATTAAATACAAGAAGAAATTTAGAGATACACTTAACATAATATTATTTTACCACAACCCTAAATCATTTTAGTTTTCTTAGTATTAAATTATTTAATTATCTTCCCCTAACAATCAGAAAAATAAGAGATCAAAATAATTTTAAAATTGAAATAAAAAAACACGTACTAGACACATAATACGATAATGAAAATGTTTGAAAATGTCAGTTCACAATAAATTGCACCTTCCATCCTAATATCATTAAATGAAAACAGAATTAAAGGCTATTTACTACTATTCCGTATTAATATAATATTTCTTTGTATATAATCATCGTTATACATTCAATTCTATTCTGTACTATTTAGATTAATGCATATCTATTACTTTACACCTGCAATACTCCTCTATACACGAGTCTCTGACCCTCATAGAGACAGTAGAATAAATTGTTTCCATATTTTAAATGTTAAATTATATTAATTTATGTAAAAAGAACAAATAAAAGTAACCCATAAAAACCAAGTTTTTATTATACTCCCTTTCTCATTTACTAGCTGAAACATTTTTTTTCGCTTAACCTACGCGTTGGGCTTCGGTCGGGCGACGCTACGAAAGGGAGTAATAAAAAATTTCCAAAAATCCAAAATTATACTATAATCAGGTTTCGCGTCTACCAGAGGCGTTGAAATATTTTCATTCAACTTAATAAGTTGTATGAAAAAACCATTCAAAATTTGAAAAATCCAAAGATTTATTAATTTTTTTTAACGAAAATTTGAGAGATCTTCTTGATCATCGCCACGAGTCTGCTTGCAAAGTTTCGGCTCGATTGGATCACGGGGAAGGGGTTTTAAATGGATCCAAAGTTTTTTCGTCAGACAAGAAGACAAAAAGACAAGCAGACGCCACGAGTTAATATAAAGGGAGTAAAAAGTTAATGGATAGTAGAAAACTACATACCTATTTGAAAATTTAATCATTCTAATGTGTTTAAAAAATTTTGAATCTCTATTTATACATATATTATGGATATCCCATAGAAACGAAGCCACATTTTTATATGGGAAAGTAGGCATGGAAATTGAAATAATTTTCAGGCGTATTCTAGTGTATTTGTTAATAATTCGGAAGAATGTCATTTACATATATAAAAAATATTGCTTTAAAAACCTCAATCAAAACTATGGATATCTCATTGCCAATGGTGACATGTGTACCTACTGGTTTATGGGAATGACAACATTTTCAGCCACGTCTTACAACATTCAAAATATTGATAGATATAGTAGTCTATGATGGGTGGAATTGTGCTTAAGTGATCACCTTACGTGGGTCATAAGCACTATGGACACCCAAAATATAGACTTCCATGTACCTATTTTCCCATATAAAAAAGTAGCTTCGTCTCCATGAGACATTCATAAAATATCTTGATTAATGATGTCCCCTGGGGATAAAATTCAGTATTGTGTTCTTGAAAAATTTGAACATATGTACTCAAAATATTCTGAATATATTTACTCTAATCTCCTTCAAAGCTATCCCCTTTGCAATGTAATGCAATATTTAAATTTTATTTCTAATATATAGTCTTTTTAACGTTTTAAATTAAAAAAAAAACTGCACAGGTAGTTGCTTCAGAACAGACCTTATCTAGTGAAGCAACTATGTACCTTTATTTATATAAATAAAAATATTCAAATAAATAAATAAAAATAAATTAATAAATGCACACTCCTCGCAGCGGTCCCGCCATTCTTGGAAACACTTTTGGAATTGGCATTTTTGGGAAATAGCCAAAAATCACACGGAGCCTTGTCGGGAGAGTAGAGAGCCTGATAAACCAGGAAAATGCTATATTTGGTCAAGAAAGCCTGAATCAGATGCGAAAAATGAGCAAATGCATTATACGTAGTCACAGTCAATCATATATTTATTATCTCGACTAAATCCCTGAGATTTTTTCGTCATGTCTTATTCCGTGCTCCAAGCAATTGAAACTCTACTATTTCAACGTTTTTAAATTAAAAAGCAGGCCTGCCTTTTATATCTAATTTAAAATCACAATAAATTATTCTGATAAACAATCAAATCCAGTCGTGTCTAATGATGCGGTTGTGACACGCCTGATTGTTGTAGATGCTTTATCAAAATGAATTACTAAATACTAATGACGGCCCGTGGCAAAAATATTATCTGTATATAAATAATAGTTTTAAATACTGCAGTATTTATATAAAGGTATAATTATAATGTTATAAAATATTTGGTAATGTTTCGCTAAGTTCAAAATACCTAATAAAATGATTAAATATTCTTGTTGACAATGTACAAAATCTAGACGTTTGTACTTTGCTACAGACATTTGAGAAATGCACTTTGCATTATAATGCACGAATGAAAAAAAAACCTTCTTTGTAGGTACCTTGATAATCTTCCTTACTTAAAAATCCGTCATAGTTACAAAACACCGGATTTAAAAAAAATATCATTCTTTATATTTTCATTGTCTGTACATTTTGATTTTTAATTTATTTGTATAAATTGTATCCTGACGAAGGGACCATGTTGATATTTATGTACCTGAAACATGTTGATATTTTTAATATTTAAGTGGTGAAAACGAAGTACATTTTTATTGATTAAATAAAATAAGACATTCGTAGACCTCTTTTCTTTTAAGAAAGATAATCGAATTAGCAAGTTACATCGTTTTGTTGTGTTGGTGATTACGGGTGTAAACGCCAACACAATAGCGAAGGGAAAAACTTCATTTCAAAATGAAGACTACAACACACACACGTTCACCAGTTTGAAGACTACAAAGTGTACACTACAATTGTAGTAAAAACTACTTGAAGTGAAGTAATTGTAGTACTACGAAATGAAGTGAAGTAATTGTAATAATAATGAAGTGAAGTAATGAAATGAAGTATTTTTTTCCCAAATAAAAATTTTTTAAAAAAAAAAAGGTCACCAGCCAGATTTCTTCGTTCGATTCCAAAAAAATTTCAAACCATGGGGGGGGAGGTTGTTACAGATTCCAGAGATTTCTTCGTTTACCTACATCAACTTCCCAAAACTTACTTCATGGATCCCAAAATTTTTCAAACCATGGGGGGTGGGGGGTTGTTACAGATTCCAGAGATTTCTTCATATATCTACATCAACTTTCCAAAAATTTCACGTAAAAAATACACTATTTAAAATGTGTTTCTCATACTTTCGATAACTTTGAAGTGTATGTACTTTGTAGTGTTCGCTTTGAAATGAAGTGTACTATTTGAAGTTTATACTTTCAATAACTTTGGTGTTTGTAGTTTGTAGTGTGCACTACACATCAAAATGTGCGAAGTGTGCACTTCAATGTAGTGTAGTACTACATTGTAGTAGTGAGTACAGAGCGGACCCATCACTACAACACAACGAAACAATGTGCCTCGTACGCACAGCTTACACATACTAATTCGATTGTCTTTCTTAAATGGAAATAGGTCTACTTACAATTTTTTATATAGGATTTTTAAAAGAGAAACGCAAAACATGTTGTCGCGACGGTACGAGGGAACGGATTCAGAGCGTCATCCTGCGTCTCTTCCGTACATCGTCTCTTTTCCACAATGCCCGGTGGTGGTGGTTTAGAGTTGCCAGTATACGCGTCCAAACCGCCACACTCACCGCGGTAAAAAGAGTCAGGGCCTAAAGTCATCGAGTCAGAATGCTCCGCTAGTACTACAGCGCATTAGTACCGCCGCGGATATGCCATGGTTTTGATTTAGAAAAAAGCTATTAGGGACCGAGGGGTCTATGAATATTACATTTTCAATTATATGCTTATATAAACATTTAAATAATAAAAAATATATTTAATACATTTGTTTTTAATGAAATTTAAAATAAATTAAATTTCAATAAATATTATTATTAAATTCTGCAGGTTAAACGTTATTTTAAATGTGACACCTGTTTCGGTTTATTAGGCCGTTAGTTTATTGCAGTTAGTTAATATATAAAGCCGCTGCCGGTTTCGACGTGTTATTTACATGCGTTGTTTAAACTAACTTAAAATATATAAGTACAGTAATGACCCGTTGTTGATGGGGGTAGTGAAGGAGATTTGGGGTGCGAAGGGAGTTGGGAGGGTTAAAAATAAAGGAAATTTACAGGGTGATTTAATAAAGGTGATTTACAGGGTGCCATTACTTTGTTGACTATGTTGATTTTTCACATTGTTTTTTGTTAATTTTATTATAAAGTGTACTACCTGATGAATTTGTTAAGATTAGTGAGTATAAAGAAAATTTTCCTTCTTTCAATTTGTGGCCTGTTTCTAACAAATGATTTGCGAATTCCGAATAATCAACACATTTGATGCTCCTAATGATCATTTCTGCATACTGTGCATCACATTCATTACATTCTAATGTATAGATACCGCTTTTTCCCATTCATTTCAAATATTTTTGTTGTTCAGTAAATTTTTAATTTTAGAATTTGTGTAGAAAGCTGGAGGAATGAAATCTTGTAATACATTGAGTAGTTTTTAAAAAAAGTCACCAGCATAATGAAGTTTTTTTATACATTCTGTTGTTATTAGATTGTTTTATTGTGTAACCACTATAAATGTATTTGTGTCAAAAACATTTTTTGTTTCTTTTAAATATTTTTAATTAAGAGCGGTTAGTCAACTCAGTTTAATTTAATAAAAATATTAATTTCATTATTGTTATTTTCTTTCATTCGATGTATCATTGAATGAATGAAAGTGGATGGAATAACACAGTCAGTATGTGTAGTGTCTAGAAATTGTTACGTACATAGTTAATGCCCAAAAAATACAAAAAATATCTACATTAACCCTACGGCGATATCTAAAAACAGAGTATCTCATATGTGACAGTCACCCTCAAATGAGATACGTTGCAAAAAATATTTGACAGCTCGCTAAATAGCTTTTTTCAATTTCAGATTTAAAATGATAAAGTGTTGCTCACATAATATAATTCGAATCGATACTTGTCGGCCGAATCGATTGATGAAGAATCCATCGGCTCGCGAGTGTTGCTGTGTGGGTGTGTCGCTGTGTAGGTGTGCGTGTACGTACACCTGTTTGCACAGAGAAATACAGCCGTGAAGAGGTAATGCGAACAGACATATAAACACGCTCAGGTACATGTGTAAATCACTCTGCTTCTAGCACCAATCAAATTTTTTTCCTTGTTACGATTTCATATTCGTGGATGGAGGGCTATTCATTGTTAACCATTTTTTTATTCATTTTTCTTTCTAGTCTATTAAAACTATAAATAATGTATCATTTTTGTCACTGTACTCTCCAATAAGAAATTAACTCTTGTGCTTGAATAGGGTCTTACACTTACACTTATATAATTACATATTTTATATACCTTATGACGTTGCATTACCGACGAGTTATTCCATTTATTAAGAAATACTCCTCGGACTTACAGGCAACTTCATTCACCGGCTAGTCAGAGGGCTTATGCATGGGAAAGGGTTCTTTCGGTTATAAAAAAAATAAATTTAAATGGCTACAATTTTAGACAAGAAGTACATTACTTCGTGGAGACCAGACAGGACATAGAGGTATATTAAGAAATAAAATTTATGCTGTATGTTGACAAAATTTTTACAGGTTTATTTAAAATATTACACAAAATTTCTCTCACAGATTTTCAAAATGCAGTTTTAAAATTAGGTTAGGCCAAATTTGCACAAAAAATATTAATTTAGTTCGACAAAGAAAATTAAAATTGTATGGCACTTTAAGTTTTACAAGAAATAGAAACATAGAGGTAGCATGAAAATTATTAATGGCCGCGCGTGGTTCTTTTAACACAAAATAAGTTTGAAATTATTTTGAGAACTTAACATATACATATAACTTAGAAATACATATAATCAATGATTTTCACTCTGAACGTTAATAACAAAATAGAAATTACTAGGAGGTCTGGAATAAACGGTGAAAATTCCGAATTCAGATAAATATTCCATTTTCTAAAATATTTTTTTTTGCAAACGCAAAGTTTTTTCGAGGATATGGAATATATTGTATGCTATGCCTAATTGTAAATAACTAAAAAATGTTTGAGTGAGTTCTAAATCTACAAAATCTTAACCCATGTTCGTTTAGTGATTAAATAAATACCAAATATTTTCACACCTAAAACGCATGTTAGATTTCGAACCCCCTGTCAGTACAAAAAGCCTCCTTTGTAATAGAATAGCGTCTTAATAAAGCGCCCCCCGTGGCGCGCCCTCCCCTCCGCAGGGCTCCGCGGCGCACAGAGGGCCCCCGAGGGCCCCCGACGGGTCTCCTTTGGCGGGGCGTCGGCTCACGTCAACTTATCCGATGTTGTCTGCGTTTCGATACCTCGTTACCTCACAAAATCACTCGTGTCAATGTTCAGCTGCACGGAAAAATGAACCTTGTATCAAGGATTGGGCATATTTTAAAGTATTCTTTCCCGTGTAGTGTGTAGATGTGTTTCGTGTGTTTGTACGTTGCAGAATCGATTTGTTGAAATGAATACGATCGAATTAAATGAATAGTACAATGTGTTATTGTTAGATTTGATGATGACGTCTTGATTAGGAATGTGCTTGGATTTATTGATTTCTAAAAGTGGTTTTTGTATTTTGGATGGTTGCTAGACCGCGTATACCTTCGTAAGAGATTTTTAGAAACCATTTAGGAGAATCTAAACATTACAATAAATAATATGTGATAATAAGTAATTTAGAAGCCTGTTGCCTGAAGAGGCTCTTATATTACTCTTTCTCTTATTTCCATATCCACTACTCATAGCACAAAAAAGTATAATCAAAATTATTTAAAAAAAAAAGCCTTGTGTCTACCATTGAATCCTTACATTCCAGGAAACTTGAAGGAACCCTCCTAGTGTTAAGGAAAGAAAATGGTGATGTTGATAAAGTAATTTTCAAGATAAGTGTGAAGACATTTCATAATATGGAATAAGTCATTTATATGTATATAACATGAATATTGGCTGAGATTATTTATAAAATTTAATATATTTAAATACATAACCTTGTCGAGTCTTTGGCACAAGAGTCTTTGACCGACAAGATGAAGAAGATGATGATGATGATTATTTAATTTTAGTAATACACCAGAAAAGTTAAATAAAAATTCTAGAAAACGAAAGTGATTATTTAGTTAGGTGCCTACCTCCAAAAAAATATACGATCGTAAAATAAACGGAACCGAACTTTGAAGGAAGTCGTGATGAAAAACTCTTTTGGATTTGCCGCCAAAAATCTGCTTCATACATAGTGTATCTAACAAAATAGCTTATTTATAATATATATTTCATTAGGACGCCATGTAAATAAATTCACGTTAGGTTGGAAAAATTATGGAGAAAAATAGTTGTGCCGAAGTACCTACGTGAAGATATTTATATAATGGTATCCCGTCAGCTTTCCATAAAATACTATAATTTAAATGTATTTTAACGGATTGATATTCACAAATTAACACATGCATATTAATATATTAACATTACATGAGTAGATTGATGTTGTACTGGTCTCTCGCCTAGTGATCCAATGGTCGATGGTTCACGACACGTGTAAATAATGGAAATAAGAAATTGGTATTCAATTTAATTTTTCTACTGAAAAATATAACAAATTTGAGATAAGTGGGCTAGAAATAGGCCGACGATATATCGTTCATTGCTGATAACTACTGCAAATTTCAAAGAAAATATTTCATTCTTGTACATTATGTCAAATAACAAAATATCTTCTTACCTAGCTTAAGATCTTTTTTTGATGATAGCTTTTTAAGGTGACATTTTAATGTTCATCATCTGCGCTGAAATCGTCACATCAGCTCATCGCATTGATCTGAAGTTCATGAAAACCTACGTAATAGGCATACTGACAGTGTTAAAGAATTACAGAATAAGTGATTTTAGAGAAGAAAATATTTTGAAAAGATTCTAAAAAGTGATCCAGTTTTAATATACACATTGAGATTAATAAGATTTTCAATGAAATAAAAGTATAAAATTGTGCAATCCGCCATTTTAACTGAAACACCGGTCAGAGCGAATGACCTCACGCCTCAGTACCCATCAATCACCGTGTCTTTGAACCGTTGCCATAGACACAATACAATGTTTACTGAGGCTTGACGTCACCTAGACGAAATGACAGCTGCGTGCGTTTTTGCGCGAAATTAAAAATATGTAGATGAAAATGCAATTGTTTGCATAAAAACTTAGTTTATTACTGAAATAATGTTATTTTCGGTAATAGTAAACGTGTACCTACAATATAGAATGTTATTTCAAAATCTGTTATCATGCCTATTATTCTAGTAGTTCAAATTCAGATTTAAGGAGTGAATATTTTTAAACACTGAATCTAATTTAATTATTTAAATTAAACTATCTTCCCTCTAATATGTGTTTCAAATAGTTGATGAAAAAAGCGATAATTTTTCATCGCTTTTTAATTAAAAATGTTTAACATACGAATCGTATCACACAACCATAGACACCTATTAATTAAAGAAAATACATTATCTAGAATTAATGTAATCGGATTAAGGTGGGTACGAACTGAACCTCGAATATTACGAGATGGTATAGAGATCATATTATATTTTTTAAATAGATTTGATGTGAATTTCACACAGCTTTCTGTAGTTTTTCTTAAAAATATATTTTATTTAAAAGCCTAAGAACACGTTAAGGATAAATATCACATAAAATATTTGTATGGTAATTCAAAATGATGTATTTTTTCAACAATTTGTTACTAATCCGCCAAACTCTTGCTCATATATTATTCTAAGCTCTTCAAACATAATCAAAATTTATGACGAGTAGGGTTATTAATCGATTGATGTCCAATTACTTATAATAAAAGTTGACATACGAAATAAATATGTGCTCCCTAATATACAGACGTTTACTAACACACATGTATATAAATATTTAAATAATTGTGTTGCATAAGTATACCTTGTATCTGGCAAGGGCGTGCAGTGTGAACATTGAAGCATAATCTTTACATAAGCATGTATGAGGAGTATAAAAGCAAAGGCAGCAATAATATAGGCATTTCTGAGATAAATATATGTACAAAAACCTGTCACTACTGAAGGAAATTTCTCTGAATCTGTGAAGCCTAACTTATTGGAAATTAGTTTTTAAATTTTTTTTATATATTGCATTGCCATATTTTATACACATTTGTGTATAAATAAATATTTGACTTTTAAATATGGATATTGCTGCGTTTGCTACCAAATAGCGGACATTGCATCTTTTGCCATTTACCTAATACTGATATAAACTAACATTTCACGATCACATAGAGGTGGGCAGTGGTAATGCATTGAGAATTTTAGGATTTGTTCTGCGTACAGCTAGGGTAAAAATATCCACGTACTGAGAACTCTTTACAACTCCTTGATGCGAAGTAGACTCGAGAGTGGCCACATGAGCTTAAGTACTCTCTTATGGTAGAGAAAGTATATAAAAAGTTTTTAAGATAATCTATTCATGAGAGTGTACGGACATTATCCTTGGCTTTACCCAACCTAGTTCCTCCAGGGAATGCTTGGCTACAATAGTTTAGAGACTAGAAGGAATGTGTATTTGATTACGCAATTTTATCGATTGTTGCGCGGTGTGATCGATAACCCTGAAATTGTGCAGAGCATTAGTTTGTATGTTTCTGATAATTACCTTAGACAGCGTCAGCATAGATTGATTCATTGTTTTCATTTCATGTCATTCCTGCCGATGGCTATGTCTGTTGGAAGAGCTACCCTTACGTTGAAAAATATCACTCTGGACATTGATCTGTTCCATGTCTCTGAGAGGGTTTTCCGAAGCAGGATTCTTCTACACCTTTGACATGAATGATTTTATATATCTATGTTTGATATATGTTGTTTGTATGTTTCTTACTTATTTATAACATTTACGTATTAAATTTATGTTTGTAATGTAAATGTAATATTTAAAAATTAAATAAATTGAAATTGAAATAATTAGATATTTCTGTCTGACGTTTCAGTTAATTGTAACAAATCTATGGGGGTTGATGTAGATATTGCTGTCTTTGCGTTCTACCCAATAAGAATATGATGTCTTTACTTTTTACACAACGAGAATATGCTGTCTTTGCAGTCAGTAGTGATTTGGAAACATGATTCTGAAAGGGATTGAGCTATATTTCCTACAAAATCTCGAATTCCGTCCAATCGAAGTTAGTAATCCTTTTTTTGAAGAAGAACATTAAATTTCCTATGTACAAAGTGGATTGTTTTAATATACATGTCTTATTGACAATTCACAACCTTTTTGCTTTTTTGTCTTTTTTTGGTACCTACATGTATTAATAAAAATAAACCAGTTTAAAATAATGACACAAAAGAATTGATCTATTTGGAAGGTCGTTATTAAAACGATTAACAGAAGAATTTATATTAAAGCCTTTACAAGGCAGAAAAATATATAAAACTTTAATTCAGGGATGATTTATATTTAATGAAAAAATAATTAATTAATTATTAATTATTCCAGGCGGAATGAATACATTGATAGCTCACTACAAAACGCTATTATGAACTAGGTGCTTAGCCAGCAAGGATGTGAGCAACTTAGAAATCAATCTAATAGATAATGATACTTTATTGTATGCCGGCTAACACCTCGCCGCGCGTACACTGTTAATTAAAAATACTATCACACCTCAGGAATCTAATTTGTTAATTTATCATTACTCATCTCTAGGTCGTGACCGTCTCGTGAGTATGCCCCTAACCCTTTAGGTGCGTGAACGATTCAATAATTTTGTTTTGTGTTTATTTCGATTTTTGTACTTAATTATACATCGGAGTTTTTAACAAATTATAGATGATTAAACTGTGATAATCACTCGTAGTTAAAAAAGAAAACAAAATACACTCTAGTTTCGTAAATGTAGTCTTATTTCTTGGAAACTTGAATGGAATCAAATTCCATTGAAACTTTGTGTTGGAAAAACATGATGGACGGGAAATGTTATCACTGAGATGGCGTTGATGAGTTTAGAATGGTGTGCAGGGTCGGAATGCTGAATGAGTTGATGAGATCAAACAGTTCTTATGGCGTTCCCTAGCTGGATTAGCTGATTTTACTGAAGTTCCAGAAATCGAGGATCGAAGAGGGAGATAGAACTATTCATTTCCAATCGTTCTATACTTTAACACGCACGAAAAATGAACCAAAAAAGTGAATTGTAATATTAATTATTAACTGAATTATAATTAAAATAGTTTCCTTAGGGTATATCGATGGTAATGGCAATTAAGTTTTTGCGTTTTCCACGAATAAACAACCCTTTTCGTAAAAATTGATACTTTTTGCTTAATTATTATCAATACCAATGATCTAACAACCGGCACTGTTACATATCGACTGTAACAGTTCCGAATCAACTTACGGATACTGAACTGATGAACAGTTATCGGTGAAAGAAAACTGAACAGTTCAAAAAGAACAGTTCGTTTATGAACGACCCATTTCTAGTGTCATTACTATCTCGTTTCTAGCCGGTTATCTTCCTACATATACATCTTATGGTTTCTCCTTCTCCAATCGTTCTTGATAGATGAGAAGAGTAATGCCAACTTCTTACCCATCCTTCCACATACTATCACTTTCATATCATTCGATTCAAGTTTCATTTTTTATGGTAAATCTTTATTATTTGTATAATTATTTTTCAATGCGTCTTGCTGTTGTTTAAATTACACTTTTAAAATTTCTTAAAAAAATCGTGCGGATCCTCATATACGCGCGGTAGAAGTTTTACTTAAATAAAGTACCTAAACATGCAGCTAAAATAAAGATAAAATTATCTGTTAATGACGCTCAAAGTAATGAGCTGTAAAAGTCTACACTGATAAATTGTTGATTATTTTATAGTTTCATAAAAAGAATTAAAACTTTTACTTACAGAAATGTATTTAATATTTAAAATAATTGGGGCAAACAAAAACTTTCTTAAAAAAACGATAGAAACATTCGTAAACTCGCATGTAAACAGAATCTGACAGCTGACAAGAAATCAGTATGGTTTCGTTATTGAGACATTGTTCCTTTTCAAAAGACATATCCATTTTCAAAAAGAGTCAATGTGTCTACCAACTTTCAAGCTTTATTGATTTTCGACCTTAAACGGTTCCGTATTTAAAAGTTTAAAAACTATACAACTTTGACAGCCGCATTGAATGTCGAATGAATGAATGTGCGTTTTGTTTTGAAAGCGAATATCTGACAATTACGTCGTTTTTGCAATAAATACTTTCTGGAATATCACTTTTAATCGTTTTTGGCAAGACGGTAAACAAAAACTTTCTTAAAAAACGATCAAAACATTCGTTGATTTGCATGTAAATGGAATCTGACAATTGACCACAATTCAATAAGGCGTCGTTGGTTCTGGTATCGCATTTTCGCTGCATGTTGCGCAACTTGCTGCGTGCGCAGCTTCCGTTACAATTTATTTTACCCTAAATACGCTAAAAGAAGTATAACTTCGAAAAATATAATGTGAAATATATATAATCCTTGCAGTAGTTTCGCAAAATAAATTAATACTATTGTTGATATAATGTATTTAGTTGCTATGTCTATATTGAATAAATAAATAATTGTTTTGCGAATCAGTTCTCATTAAATCAAAGTGCATCTGATTAAGTACCTACTTATACGAATATGCAGGCTCCGATGCAGAGCTGCGCGTCAGAACCAATATTATTTGTCGGATGTCTGGGTGAATAAATTTGATTTGAATAACCTGTAATTATTGGCGGGAGATTTACTTCACGGAGAGAACGATTTAAATATAGAAGCCGAGAATGTGTACCTACTTACTTGGGCGTTTGTGAAATTCTCTAGGGGTTAGTTGTTTTTAATTTATCAATTAAAGTGGACGGCTAAATAATATTTGATAGCGTCGCAGTTCGTAATTGAATTTAAATAAGGTGTTGTAAACTCTGAAAAAATTAGTCAAAATGTTTTTGAAGGTATATTTCTTTAGGCGCGTTGTGAGTTAAATATTAACATGCAACGAAATGCGTGCGCATCATGCACCGGAATTTTTCACACCAAGAAGTTACGACTAGGGATTATAATCCTGGAGCATTTTTCCAATCCCGGGATTGCGGGATTAAGGAAGACCAATTTCAGGCCTTCATACCACTCAAGATAGCCATAAGTGACTAGGAAATAAGAATATAAATGAAAATATGCAGTTTAAAGTACAATAAAAATTATTTATTTAAATTTTGGCATTTATTAAACTGAATACACAGTTATTATAAGCGCAGTATTTTTTTACCGGCCTGAATTTTGTTTCAAATATAATAAAGCACCATTTGGGTCAAATATTTTTAATCTTAATCGTACTAAAGTTATTTCGTCATTTATATAACCTTCATTACCTGCATAATATTATGCAACAAAATAATAATTTTGTAGGTTATAAATATAATAATTTAAATAAGTGTCAAACAAAAGGATATAGAGATAGTTAAGAAACAAAACAATATAAAGATTATTGACAAGTAAAAAAATATCAAAATTAAGCAAAAAATTCGTTACTTATTTATCAAATCACGAGTACTTAAATGTTGAATAAATCAGTCTTAAATTCTTAAACAAACATATCGCAGATGGTCCCTACATATATGTACCATCGAATCTAAAAATTACGATTTTCGTTTTACTAATTTAAACCATCCAATCTACTATATATTTTCAGATAATGTTTAAAAAATTAATTTTCCTTTATTTGCTGTTTTTGAAATGAAAATTATTTTTTAAACATCCAAAAATATAGAGCAAATTGGATGGCTTAAGATAGTTAAACAAATATAGATTTTTTTCAAAGTCGAAAAATAGAACAGCAAACAAATGCAACGAACGTGAAAACTGCAGATGTCGCTAGTAGGCATGTAAGATAAAACAGATTTCTATTATGAATAATATTTTTATTGTTTGTTTTGATAACACATTTACTGGATTTTGTCCACGGAGGGATAATTACTAATTAAAATAAATTATAATTAAAAATATAGAGGTGTCTAGCCGCGAAATCCACACAGAAAGGTTATATATGTATCTTAAAATGTATGAAAGGTTTTAAGATTTGGAACATATATACCTACAACTTTAAAAAATTTGATAATGCATGTAGAGTGATCACTTAAGCCAGCTCATACAGGTTATGAGCCATGGGCCATCGAACAAAAGACTTCTATACACCTTTCTCATATAAATAGCTTCTTAATTAAGATTTCAATTAGTTGTAATTACACTTATATTTCAAAAGAATGTAAATTTTAAAATGATCGCGTCGTGGTTTCCTCTGCTGTTCATTATTATGATGAAGCTGTGAGACTAAATTAATACGCACATTAGAATGGAACGTCGCGTCATGTGTAATTTTTTTGTCCTTTTACGTGAAAAATTGTAATACGTAGGCACCGGCCAACCTATAAATTACTATCGAAGGCGATTTCCACTCGGCCGCAGAGAGCCGCCTGACATCGAACCGCTGCAAAAATATAAACGCGATCGTAATTTATACCGCATAATTCCCGATCGGCCGTTTGATAGGATGAGGTGCAAAATTACATTTATTTTCAATTTTTGTATTTATTACACGGTTTAAATAAGCCAATTGAACGGACGGGACAACAACAATCTCGCTCGAGAAAACTGTGGCTCGGGTAACGATAATCAGCCAGGGACTCTCAACATTTTACTCTAAAATAATTAGATTTTAAAAAATTCTTAACGCACAGACCGCAGTGGCGGATAACGATAAAATAAAAATGATTTAAATAAGCCAGCGATTAAAATTATTATTATTATTATTAATTCAAACTAACTAACCATCAGGCAGAGAGGATAGAACGCCACATTCTTCTATCTCAGCACACCACTTTTGCTTCGGAGGCTTTAAACAGGGCCATCCTACAATACTTGTAGTATCATTCACGGACGTCTTTCGCGGATGTCCTATATTCCTATTGCCTTCAACACTCGCCCGATATATTTTCTTATTCATCTTTTCCTCACTCACACTTATTATTAGTGATGCAACGAACACGAATATTCGTACTCGCCGAATATCATCACGAATATAAAAAACAAACTATTTTTAACTGAAAGCAACGCAAATTACGGTTTGAATGTGCATCGTGTATCCGAACATACCTATATCCCCCTATCGGGGATTCACTTAACATTGAATGAATTTATCGAGTTCTCAAGTTGTTATTTGTTTCACAGCATAACATGAGTTCTTTCATCTAGTTTCATTGGTATATTAATGTATTATTATTAGGTTAGGCGCTCATTTCATGTAGTTTTTGTTTTGTAATACGTATTGTTCGTTCCATTTTATTTCCGTTGTGTGTAAAAGTGTTGAAAAAGTGATATTTATTTTCGTCCGCTGGGAATGTACGAGTACAAACGGATAAAAGATTTAAAAAAAAAAATAGAGATGCGAACAGAGAATACGTGTCACATCAATATTCTTACTATTTTCAAACCAAGCTAAACGCTTGTGCTCTGAAAATAGGACTAACTTGCTAGTCTAGAGTGAGGTTCAAACCCGCGACCTTTGAATCACGAGGCGAGTGTCCTAACCACAAGACCAACAAGCTAATCTTTGTTTGTTTTACTTGTTTTATTTTTGCCGGATGTAAAATTTAATTAAAAATTAAAAAAGAACGATAGTTTATTATTTATAACCTTGTTGAATTATTCGTATTCGTGAAAGTAGTATTCGTTGCATTATTACTTATTATTAATTACGGAAATAGTCGACGCTGGGGGTTACGATCCCGAATCCCGGCATCCCTTTTCTTCGAAATTCGGCGCGCGATTTTGCGTTAATTAATAACAACGGCGAATGGGACGAGACGAATAATTATTTTTCAATCAGGGCCGCATCGGGTTCGGCGCCCCTGGGCCGGCCCGCGTGATTGAGATGTATGGCCGAGATTAGCGGGCGGCCGCCCTCAGCGGCGGTCGGGATAACACTTGTAAGTGCGTAATAACAGCCCTGAACCGCGGATTAACGCGGGGCTAAGCTCGGCCCGAGCAACGGGGCCAGCTCTCCGTTTAACAACTTGTCTTAACAGGTATGTTAAGCTGGCGCGGCGTTGTGCCGCTCTTTCGCTAATGCTGCATCGGAATTATTAATAATACGCTCGTCCGGTGTGGGTATGTAGCGCTGTCCTCTTTGCGCGTAAATTTGAAAGGAAGCTGATACAAGTATCAATTTTATGTAATGTTTCAATCAAATAAACACATAATGATACACAAATTTTTATTAATCAATTAGAAAAGACAAATTAATGAAAAAATATTTTAGACGCTGCCCGGATTTGAACCAACGGAGCTCCGTTCTTTCCGGGGACGGCGCGTTATCCAGTTTCGCCACGGCAGCTTGGTAAGTTAACGAAAATTTTCGACCTTATATGTAGTCTAATTTTAATTGATTAACATTTTTATTCCATATTTAAACAATACACTTTTTATAGTGCAGTAGTCACAAATAGCTTTGTGTATCTACCGCTAGAGGACAATGTTTCTAAAAATTGAAGTGAAAAATTAATTTCGGGTGTCTTCTAGCGGTAGATACCCAAAGGTATTTGTGACTATTACATTACAAAAAGTGGATCTTATCAGGTTATCCGTAACTTCATGTAACGTGCGTAACTTCTGTTTTATAAACTCTTTTTTATATTTTTATAAATAAATAAATAAATACCGACTTATTCTTTAGGAACCGACATGTACTAGTACAGTAATTTTTCATGGGTAAGGGCTAATTTTAACAATAATTTTATATGTATGTTATGAGAACTCAATTACTAGATTTGTCCACATAGGGATAATTATTAATAAAGAAAAATTATAGAAGTCTCAAAAAGACGAAGCTATTTATATGACAAGTGTTTTTATGGGATGGACAAGGGCTTGCGACCAGTTTGAGCTGGCTTAAGTGATTGCTCTACACGATGCAATGTTCACCAATTCCGTTGTATGAACTTGGAATGAGATGAGATTATTAATAATTCATTAGTAATAAACTTCTATAATTAATTAATAAATGAGACATTATCTGCATTAAACATAGATTTATTTAATTAATAAAAACAAAACGCTTTGTGATAATAATTACATACCTACTGTTAAATCGCTTTGAAAACTATCCTACATTTATTTTTCTGGCTATCCACTATATTAACATAGTAAAATATACTGTTCACCTTTAAACAAAATTTATTTTCTTTGCCTAGTGTCGTCTCTATCCAAAAAATAATTAAAAATTGATACTAACAATTCATCGGTGGCCGACTGTGCAGTGACGTGAGTAAAAATCGATCTGCAAGAGTGAATCCAGTTCTCACCCATAGAACAAATTTTTTCTTAAAATTAATTTTATTTCTCTAAAATAATTCCAAAGGTAGTGTGATTTGGGGTTGATTGCACCAGATTGAGCAAGAGCGACACCGATCTTGCAGAAAGTTTATTAAAACTAATTCACCAAGTAAAATATAAATGTACTCATTCATTATTTAATTTAATTGATTAAAATTGTTATTCATTATTAACAACATCAAAACAACCAACAAGGAGTAAGCTGAGTATTGATCATGAGCCTGTGGAACAAGTCATGAGCTTCAGATATTTAGGTGAAGAAATCTGTAGCCATAGCGATCTGTATAATGAAGTCCGAGAGCAAGTTAATAAAGCATCCATCGTATCAGGGTGTATCAAGAATTTGGTCTGGAAAAAAAATGCATATTGAAAGTAAGGTCAATACATATGTCGTGGACCAAGTGATTAATATGACACTATTTATAATGCCCAGACAGTAATTTTAGGTCCTTACATATGAAATTGGCGTTTAGTATGGGAGGAACATAAAGCCGATTTTTTTTATTATAATATATTTATTTAATCAAAGTATGTACCATTGCTATCTATGAACTTTTGCCATCTCATAGGTAGTTCATCGATCCCTTTACTAAAAAAACCATTCGGACGGGAATCAATAAAATCTTTGAAGGCGGTTTGGACTGCCCCATCGGAGTTGAATTTTTTCCTTTGCAAGAAGTTATCCAAATTTCGAAAAAAATGGTAATCTGTTGGGGCAAGGTCCGGAGAGTACGGTGGATGTCTTAGACATTCCAATTGAAGCTCCTCTAATTTGGTAGCCGTCTGTTGTGCAGTGTGTGGTCTAGCGTTATCATGAAGCAGCAGTGGCCTAGAGCGATTAACCCAGCCTCGTTGTTTAGCAGCTAGCTTTTCCATAATGGTTTGCAGTTGCTGACAATAGACATCTGCCGTAATCGTCTGGCCAGATTTAAGAAAGCTGTAGTGAACGACACCAGCACTAGTCCACCAAACGCTCACAAGTAACTTTTTTGGAGTCAATTTTCGCTTGGGGCATGGTTTGGCTGGTTCGGCAGGGTTCAGCCATTGCGATGAGCGCTTCCGATTATCGTACAGGATCCACTTTTCAACACAGGTAATGATTCTATTTAAAATCCCTTCATTATTGTGCCGGTTGAGTAATGCAACGCAGCAGTCAACGCGCGTTTGTTGATTTGCTTCACTCAATTCGTGAGGTACCCACCTTTCAAGCTTTTTCACCTTACCAATTTGCTTCAAGTGGATTAAAACAGTTTTATCACTAACACCGCAGCCTGCAGCTAACTCGGATGTGGTTTGCGATGGATCCGCTTCCACAATAGCCTTCAATTCTTCATTATCAACTTTGGTCTCCGACCGTCCACGGGGCTTGTTCTGCAGGCCGAAATTTCCAGAACGAAAACGTTGGAACCAAAAACGCACTGTGTTTTTTTTTTGCGGCACCGTCGCCATACACATCATTAATCCTTCGAGACGTTTCTGCAGCACTGGTGCCACAGTGGAACTCGTACTCGTAAATAACGCGATATTTCAAGTTTTTCATTTTGTAAACTGAGCGACGCAAAGAAAAAAACAATTGAGGAAAAAACAAATGAATTATAATTTTCAAAACACAAATACATGAGTAAATAGCTGTATAAATTTGGATTTGGAATTCCTAACCAAAGAGAAGATATTTGAGATCAAATTTGCCAGTACGGCAAAACGTCAATTTCATATGTAAGGACCTAATATAAATGACAACCCAAATTGGGCCACGTGATAAACAATTATGAAAACTGAATTACTTATTACACTCTCCGTGTATTCTGAATATGGTAGTGTTTGTTGGGCAATTTGATATTTTAAGTATGTACATATGGCGGGAGCGGGAACCTATAACAAATGCATGACGCGCATTGGCCATGTTAGGTAAGATAAGGTAAGGTTAGGTTAGGTTAGGTTAGGTTTAATGATTATTCTGTCACACAATAAAACAATTTAACATAAAACACGTATTTTTTATTATCCTGCCCGATAGATGAAAGACATTATTTATAATGACTGGTCAATATAATTATTTCAAAAGTTATTGTCATATTGGGCATTTTTCAAACTGTCCGTGCATTATAAATAATATCCTATTAATCACTTGGTCCACAATCTATATAAGACATGCGTGCCACCTATGAAGACCACCGAAAAGATAAAGGAATAGCTGGACCTCGTCATCCCAGGAGCCGTAGTTTTCTGTACCGCATATCAACAGATCTACTAAAAGAAAAGAAGAAGAAAATAAAATTGTTATTGTTTAGATAGCACTGTTAGATAAAACGGTTGAGCCTATTTGCTTCACGCACAACATTTCAGTTTAGTTATGAAGATAGATAACATCATCCGCATTATAATTCTTAAACACAGTGTAAAGTAAACATTTAAAAAATGAAATATTTTTTTGATATTTTTGTTTAGAAATGTTTTTTGAAAAAAATAATTTAAATATTAGTTTATTTTGCTTAAATTAATAATTAAGAAATTCTCTTCATTATCTTAATTTTACGCATTTTTATTCGACTGTATTCGATTGCTTCAGGTTTTGAAGGTCGTGAACGTGGATCATCACTTGATTGTGTATGATCACGCTTAAATTTCGAAGCTCACAAATTCAGGGTAGAAAATGAAAGTGATGAGAACAAGCATCTTATCTCGATTCGACTTGTGGTTTTTTCCTACAAATAAATAATTCGTATGACTCCTCTAAATTGTCTCCTATAAGTTGTCAATAATTTAAAATGCACAAAGTAGTTTGCCTTGAATGCTAGTCAAAACAAAACTATTCAATAGATCAAATAATATGAGTTTTCAACTACGGGAGATTTTTTTTTAAATTGTACCTACTGGCGACCTCCGTGATCCAGTAGGTACCACACTGGTTTCTCATACGGGAAGTTCCACGTTCGATGGTCAGATCACAATACATTTTTAAGGAGATGATAACAGACGTAACACGATTTCGGTATTGTGCATACTTGACCGAATTCCGTGTTGCAAAAGTGTATTGTGTTGTTGTGATATTGCTGCTGAATTCGGGTCAAATATGTAGGCTAATAGATTAGGGACACGATACTTCAAATCAAGAAAATGCATTGTCATCAACCTTATGCAATAGCGTCAGGGGCGTGCAGCGAGAACAAGAATCATGACTTTTCCTAAGCATTTATTAAAAAAAACCCAAATAAGAGGTATACCTTGTAATATCACAATAATTAACACAATATTCAGATTTTAATATTTCATAATACCTATTCTGCCATTATTATTTATTTTACAAATACATGTTTAAATAAAAGTCATGCTGTTTGTTCTCATTTTACGCCCCTGGTAAGTTGAAATAAGTTGGAACATAACATATGAGGTCACATCGCTTTCGTGTTCTCAGTATTACGCTGTTATTTTACTCGTGCATCTTCACTTGCTTCCGAAGCTTATCTCTGGGTAGAAATAAACATCTACACGCAACTGTAACAGATTTTCATTCAACGGCTCGTTTTGATGATGTGTTTCGTTATAACCGTTAGGCCCCATCATCTTTTGTAGCGTAAAAAAAACAAATAGACACAAGCTGCTTTTACAGGTATACCTAATATAAAATAACCATATGTTATATACAGCGTTAATGAGAATTTGTATGATGATTGTACGCTATTTGCCTTCGCGATATGGCACACGGTTCATCATATTACAGAAATCAAGTTCAGTCTTTGTTTATTTTTGAGAATATACACTTTATGTTTAGCATTAGTTGTCAGCCTCTTCGCAGACGTCGCTGTTTGGAATAGAGCGTCACGAGCGCTGACTAAGCGGCCGCCGCTAATTACTTAATGGCCGGCCATGATGTATGACGCCACTACGCACGCCTTCCGCGGATGATGGATTCATTTTTTTATGAGAGAAAAGCAACAATTTAATGCGCACGCTTTTTACATACAGGTAAAAACGGTCGAGGCTATTTCCACTGGACTTTCTTAAAAAAATACAAATCCTGCCGAAAAAAATGTAGGAACTTTGTACAGAACAATGACTCACTTAGAGTAGGAGCCAGCGACTGCCACTGCATAGTATCAAATATAAGCACGCTTAGCTTTAAACAATTTTTTATTAATCAATTAGAAAAGATATATAGAAAAATCACACCAAAATATTAGTGTACAAAACGCTTATTAGGCCAGTGCTTACGTACGCAGCTGAGACGTGGGTACTAAGAGGAATGGACGTTTTTGAAAAGAAAATTTTGAGGCGTATCTTCGGACCGGTTCTAGAAAATGGATTTTGGCGCAGACGTTACAACAATGAGCTCTATACTCTATTTGAGGAGCCAAACAACACAAAATTTATAAAACTGGAAAGACTTCGGTGGCTGGGTTATGTGGAGAGAATGTCCGAGCATCAAGCACCAAAGTCCCTGCTGAACTCAAGGCCAATAGGGCGAAGGAGCTTAGGAAGGCCGAAACTAAGATGGAGTGATAACGTCCTCAAAGATATCTCTGCCTTAGAGCTTCGAAACTGGAGAGAGCCGGCACTAGATCGAGATGAGTGGAGGAAAATTATTGAGGAGGCCAAGACCCACCAGAGGTTGTGGTGCCAGGAGTGATGATACAGAAAAATAAAATTAACGAAAAAATATTTTATTCGAATCAACGGACCTCCATCCTATCCGAAGAAGGCGCATTATCCAATTTCGCCACGGCAGTTAAAATATCTTTTCGTTAATTTGATTTTTCTGTATGTCTTTTCTTATTGATTAATAAAAATTTGATTAATAATTCAAAGAACTTTGTTCTGAAATTGCAACTTCTCAATAATATTGTGCTTCCTTTAATATAGATTAGCTTTAAGTTGCATAGTCCACAGGAGCACTATGCAGATTCATTGAAATATTTTAACATTGTAAGTTTGAAAAACAGACACACAACTCTTGATATTTTCAACATGTATAACATCTGTCGAATATCTCGCGGCTGGACTATTGTAACTCAATTTATGCAGGACAGCCTGGAGCTCGACAGACTTCAGTCAGTGATGAATGCTGCGGCGAGGCTTATATTCAAGGCATCAAAGTTCTCGCGGATATCCTCAATGCTGAAGCCTACATTGGCTTCGCTTGCCGGAGGGGATAAATTTCAAACTCTCTCTGATGGTGTACAAAAATCTTCAAAGAAAAGCAGCACAATATTTGATCGACTTCTGTATCCCAGACAATATCACTGGAAGACGGCTCACACTGCGGTCAGCTAAATCGGAGGCACTCTGCAGGCTGGTAGTACCAAGAAGACCTAGAGCCACCAAGTTTGCGGAACGTGCTTTCAGCTTTGCGGGCCCAGCTATGTGGAATCAACTGCCTCCAGTATTTAACTTGTATTAAAACGAATGCATTACTTGTAATCGATATAAAATACTGTAATGATAGTTCAACATTTGGTAAAACATAAGTCATAAATATTGAAAAAAAAAATGCAAACTTTGATGTCGCATATCTCCATAATTATTGATATTAGGCCATGGTTTCTTGAATATTTTCGACTCATAATCAAGGCAGGGATATAGTCCTGCGAGGTTTTTAATGTTTTCCAAATAACCCTGTATTTAAGCAATGCTTGATTGTTGCGCGCACGCGTAGTGTATTGATTTAAAAGACTAAAAGGCTGTATAAGGCGGCATTTTAAATAGTTCCTAATGTATTTAGTCCGCGAGATGTATGTTAATTTTATATACTAAAATATTTAGATCATGATATACGACGTAACTACGCACGACTCCGGCGGATGGACTTTCTTAAAAAAAAAAGACCCAGTGAATAAAATAAGGAGTGCAATTTTTGAAGCATGTCGAAATTTTTGAGGAGGGAGTTAGAATAATTGTTGGGGTCTCAGTGGTACACTATCTGCAGTAGCACCTCGTTGCATATCTTCGGTAATATTACAAATAAGTCACAATAGGACTAACTATAGCTAGACCGCATTCAAAAGAATGTGCGTAAAAAATATGTGTGTTGTTACGATGCAAAAAATGAAGACAAAAGAAGTTTTTCTAGTAAGTAAGTAACCTTTTTTAAAATAAAAAATATATATTTAATTGGAATATCATATTGAGGCTTGTAATACGGGCTTGCCAGGCAACTTTCCCCGGCTTTCTTCTTACCGGACAAAGCTAGGGAATGGTCTTTTGATTGTGATCGACCTATAACAATTTCGTTAACGGTCTATTGAAAAATGGTATATTAAAAAAAAAATTGCGGCCAAAGTTATGTATAAATCACACATGTATTATGTGCACTCTTCACTGAGAAGGAAGGAAAGAATTTTTTTACTACATTTATTAAAAAAAAAATTTATTAGAAAGCGCTCGCTTCGTACTCTACTTTATGTCGAAAAGTACTTGGTACGTATTAATTTTTTTTTTTAGTTAGGTACCGTGCAGGTACTTAATTTTCATTAAGAAGTACTTTATTTACCTACCAAGAAGTGAAATGACATGCTTTAATTTTCGGACGTGTGACGGTTATGATAGTATGCTGATCCATCCTGCAAGATGTTGTAGAAGATTTCAGGTATTTTAAAACATAGAACCACTTTATGGGGTTAGGCAGCTAAGATAATCTTTCCACCTACGCCTTTTCTATACTTCTATCTACCCAAGAGTTGTGAGAGATATTTCTTAGTGTTCATAGATCAGGTTTCCTTGTTTTGATAGATGTAATAAATTTTCTTGACTTAATCCTTCGTCTTGATAGATACCTATTCATTGGTAATCTGGCTAATGTAGGAGATTTTAGTGTACGTCAGTATAGCACTATATTCAAATGCCTTTATGGGAGTACGCCACCTTGAAATTAACAAAAAAAATTTTTAGATAATGAAATCGTTTATACTTTTAAAAATATCTAAAGCATTGAATTATTAAAAAATTCCCAATATTAGTGAAGTTATAGTAATTAACAATCATCAGAGTAGGCCAACGCCAGCATAAGAGCTCAACAGGATACTAAAGAGATCAGGAAATTGAAAAGAGCAGCTCAAAAGGAATCCGAGGACATCACAGCAACAATAGAACAATACCTTATGTATGGTCCAGGAATCGCAGATTAAATGTTATTAAAAATAATATTCGATTTAATGTCGCTGACGTCGTCCTTTTTTTTTCTTTTGCGTTTTTCTCGAAAATACTTTTTTCAAAGCGGTGTACTCGATATCTCCTATCTATTCAACCGATTGGTTTTAATTTAAAACAGTTATTTTTCAAAATATTGTCTAAAGTGTTACGTAGGATTTTTTTGATTGGGTGTCATGTTCAAAAGTTATAAACTTTTTAATCTCCGAAATTCAAGAAAAATTTGAGTTTCTTTTTCAAACAGCTTTCATTTCTACAAATAAATTATTCCCTAGGTCACACGATAACTGTTACCCTTCTTAACAAGAAAAAAAGTTGATTTTGTATTTTAGATAATGCTTAGCAGAGAATCATGTACACCATCAGCGAGGATTTTTAAAACAGGGCTCTACTTGACGGATCACATCCGACATTTTTAAAGTTTTTTAGTTTTTTAACATTGTAAATGATCCATTAAAATATTATGCATGTGGTTAAAATAAAGATTATTTTATTATATTCAATGACCGCGTTAAAGTTTTTTTATACATATTTTTCCGAACGCCAATGTGGGGTAACCCCTTAAAGGGAATTATTTTAAAGCACACCTTCATATAGCACAATGGACATGATATAACATTGCTGTCTTCCAACAGATTCTCAGCCTCGACTTCTTCCTTACGGTCTCGCCTGGAATATTCGCTTTGGCAGTCTATCTGCCGGCATCCGTAAGATATGTCCCAGCCACCGTAAATGTGATTTCTCGATAAACGTCAATAAAGGTTCTGCTTCGAGACATTCTCTTACTCGAGTATTTCTGATTCTATCCTTTCTGGAAACTCTTACTATTCCTAGCAGAAATCCCATCTTTGTAGCTCTGGCCTGTAGCCTTGAGCGTGTTCTTTCGGTCAAGATCCAGTGCTCGTGGCCGTACACTAGGGTTGGGCTGAGAACTGATTTGTATACTGCCAACTTTGCTCGCTAGCTGAACTCCACTTTTCCAAGTACGGGATAATACAGGGATCGTGCTACCTGACTTGCGGCTCCTATCTTCCTATCTCATTCACTTTCTTGCTTTCCATCCTGAGATGTTATTAGTTTAAGATAATAAAAAGGAAATATAATTTTTGAAGATTTTCTAGAATACGTAGGAACGTCAATATTTATTAGCTATAACCCGTCAAAATGACGGACTTTTTGTCTTTGTATTTCAGCTTCACATTACTTAGTCACAACAACAAAAAATATTGAGAAATTAATCTAAAAGGTAAACAAAATATTTTTTACATTAACGTATCTTGCAATATGAATGAACTCAACGTTTCTGTTAATCCAAATGACCTATAATTTCTAATTGCTGAAATTCTACTTCGTTTGCTTTAGTTTTTCACAAAAATATACCAATTGAAATATAATTAAAAAAAACTTTTCACAATAAATAAAATTTCGCGAAAACGTAGTATCTTTGTGTTAACGTGTAAGCCGCGGCGTATGGGTATGGTTAGTTTCATGAACATCTTTTCGGCCGTGAGTTAAGGATGTGAAAACAGCGTCATCTAGCGTTGGTAGCAATAGTGACGGACATTGCAGCACAGCGAATCATTTATTTTGATATGGCATAATAAATAAATACTTAAAATTCAATATTTTTTATTATATTCAACCTGCTGTATTGCTATAAAGTTCTAAGGGTATGAGAAATGGGATGAGATTTGTTTTAAGAGTCGTTTCGAAATTCGCGTTAATAACAAAACGATCGGTGGTTATTGTAGTCTATAATATTTTGTACACAGACCAGCATTTTGGCAAACTAATGCATGACGACCATTATGACACTCAAATCTTTTAGACACGAGAGTAAAATCTCATTCATGTATGTACACCTTAATAATAATAAGTGATCTTACGATTCGCATAAAAAATATGACGAATGTGTTATTAAAGTAGAAGGTATTAGTAAAATTATAAAATACAAAGGACTTATATTTATTTTACAAAAACAATGCTTCCACCGGTACATGAATCCGTGACTTTTCAATTGCGACGTGACGAAAAAAATTGCGCTTTCTCAGAAATAAATTCATATTGATTAAATATTAATGTAGACTCTATATTACCATAAGACTCTTAAACATCTAGATTGATCCAGTGGCGTAGCTAGCGCTAGGGACCTAGTCGGCCAATACTTTTTGTCTACTAGTGAATAAGTATTGAACATTTAAACTTACCAAACGATTGATATTTAAATATATGCGTATTCCAGTAGCTTTCCTGTTTTTTGCCATGTACATGCTATTTTTAATCATTCCTAACGCAATTTTCCATGGTTCATGGTTATGGAAAAAAACTTAGTTTATATTATAAAATATTAATAATATAATATTTGCCGATGGAAATTTTCTTTTAATTGAGTGCAAAATGTTCCAACAGCAAAATGAATTGGAAAAAAATGATTGATATCTTTGCCAAAGAAGAGAAATGATTTTTGAAATTTTAAAATTACATTTCTCTTTCTATCTCACCCAATAATATGATGTAACAATCGTAAAACTATCGATATAAAACCAATTGTAGGGTGCGGACATTTTGGGTCTCAAAATGCCCCCCAATACACCATTGTCTTTTTAGAAACACGTCCAAAGTATGCAAAAATATTTTTCTGCATATTGTGGAGATTCTTCCTTCAGTGTCTGGAATTCTCAAAGAATATAGACATACGATTGATTTAAAGATGGTGGTACGATATTTGTACGAAAAATCTAGCTATATTTAAAAAAAATGTATCATATATGTGAACTATAATAGCAAAGGCAGCAATATCCAAAATAAAAAAGAGTAGCTTGTTGGTCCTGTGGTTAGGACTCTCGCCTCGTGATCCAAAGGTCGCGGGTTCGAACCTCACTCCAGACCAGCAAGTTAGTCCTATTTTCATAGCACAAGCGTTTAGCTTAGTTTGAAAATAGTAAGAATATTGATGTGACACGTATTCCGTGTTCGCATAAAAAAAAAAAAAAAAAAAAAAAGATATATATATATATATATATAGATTAATATCTATATATATATATATATATATAAATATAGTAAATGTAGTCAATGTAGTCACCGAATTACTTATAAATTTATAGGCTATGTCTCTTATAAAATCTTGAATTTATTGTATTATAAATTAGTAATCATCGATGACTGCATTAATTTTTTTGGATATTGCTGCCTTTGCTTTTATACCCCTCATATCAATTATACAGTAATGTACACGGTACATTTTTATGATTACGTTCGATTTTGCTTCTGGATTCATATGTGACTGCAACATTCATTAAAAGGATAAGCGTCAATTTCTAAATAAAAGCATCATTATCACAACGCGTAACCTCAATCATTCTGACGTAATAACTTGGCCGCCGCCATGGTTTCTCACACGTTTTAATAATTTCACTCAATTATGTATAAATTAAAACATTGAAGTCAATTAGCGTCTATTATTTATGATCCTGTATCTATACAATATGGGAAAGTAAAAACAATTTTGCCGCCATTTTCGTGGCTGAAAAATGACTTCCGACAGTTGGCTTCGTAATCGGCGTTAATTTCATAATTTGATAATAATTTTGGGCGATTTTTAACACCATTATTAAAGAGCCGATCGCGCTCGCCTGAAACATGTTTCGGGCGAAACGAGCCTCGTTATTTATCGGTAACGAAACATGCTTTGTAATGCTGGAGGAGTGAAACATGATTCGTAATTTGTAAGGAGTAAATTATTCGCGTGTCGGGCGCTGACGTGTCGGGATAGGCCATTTAAAACAGCCCCATAGGGATGTGATTAGCGTGCGTGCATTTTAGAAAACAGAAATTAATTACATTTTTTAATCTGTGTGAAATTCATTCGGTTGACAAAATGATTTCTCATCCCTTAACTAGGTTGGGAAAAAATTCTCTCCGTTCACATAGATGTAGGGTGTCAACACTAGTTTTGAAACGTATCAAAATGAAATTGTGTGAAAGTGCAAGACACTTTTTGGAGTACGCTAAGGCCCCGCTTAACGCGGGGAACACGGTCCAATAAGCTATAGCGCTAAACGAGGTTATCTTAATTTATATAAAATAACTTTGTAAACACCCCTTTTTTATTGAAATAAATTCAACATGTTTCGAAGCCAATGGCTTCTTCGTTAGGATAACAAAAATAAAATTTAAAAATCGAAGTATAGATAATCAAAATATTAAAAAAGATATATATGGAAAATGAATAATATAAAGTACCTACATAACATGAAAATAAATTTAAAAGATAACTATTTGCAAAAAGGACCTGACTATTTATAACATTCAATTTACTATTAACACTCTTTCTTATTTCCAAAATTTCTAATTTATCAAACTGTGATTATTTATTATAAATAATAAAATTAATAAATAATAATAAATTATTATTATTATAATTAATAATAAATTATTATCTATATTTCGATTTTTAAATTTTATTTTTATTATCCTGACGAAGAAGTCATTGGCTTCGAAACATGTTGAATTTATTTCAATAAAAAAGTGTTGTTTGCAAAGTTATTTTATATAAATTATGATTATGTCACCAAAAAATAATTTTGCTATATATGAAGAAGAGGTTATCTTAATACATAAATAATAAAGATAAGTGAAACATAACAGAGAACAAGAAAGATTATCAGGTTTTTTATATTTTAACATTTATTCTTCTTCCTCTTCTTGTACCCCTTATTCTAATGGCTCGGGGTCCCTGAGATGCATAGAAGGTTCCAGCTTTTCCCATCTTGGGCTTCACTCTCCACATCGGCCCAATTAAGTTGCAACCTCGCTTCGCAGCAGTCCTCCGATTGTTTCCGCCAGTTTTTTGCCTTCTGGTTTTGCATGGAATATACGTTTTTGCGATCTATCTGCCGGTATCCGCAAGATATGTCCCAGCCATCGTAACTGTGATTTATTTATAAACTTCAACAAGGGTTCTACTTCGAGACATTCTCTTATTTGAGTATTTCTGATTCTGTCCCTTCTAAAACTCCTACTATTCCGCGTAGAAATCCCATCTGATGATTTAAGCATCTAAAATAAAGTTTTTCATAGTTAGTTTCTCCTTATGTCTTCATCTATATATACATTTTCACTATATTCAGTCACCCACTTATGAAATGTCACCCTTTTACATTTTGCTAAATTGCTCTCTAGGACCGCCGGACATCTCACCATCTGCATCCCTGAATCGAATTTTTACATCGTTTATATTTGGAGTCTGAAAAAACAATGACATCTCTTCCCTCTTATAGTGTGACCATTGTAAGAATGCGGTTGAAGTAACCTGAGCACAAACGCGTTAATCCAATATACGGCCAATTAACTTCAGCTGCCGAATTGTCTTCGGATAGCTGCGCATGGCCGACTGATATTTTTTCCATGTTCTATCTATTTTTTATAATCATAACTAATGCATTATGAATCCCGGAAAATCTAGTGATCCGGTGGTTTGAGCCTCGTTCCAGGAGACCAGAATGTTAGATGCATTTTTATAGCTCAAGCGATTAGCTTAGTTTTAAAATTGTATTGATGCCACACGCTTTTGGTGCACATATCAATTTTAAGAAAATTAAAAATTCAAATGCGCCATTGGCTTTATTCCCACACTTGTTACTGATTATGCCAAGCGTGTCTACCGGGCGATAGCGACAGGAGCGCGTGATGTATTATCGTCACCAGTGCGGAACCTCGAGTTATGGTGAATTAGATTTGAAAATTTGAACTCTCTTTATTTCGCACAAGTAGTTAGATTGGATAACTTTGAAATATTAGAAATCTAGAAATGCCTGAACACTTAAATCACCATAATTAATAACCAGTTAATTTTTATGAATAACCCATTATAATAATAATAATAATAGCTCAAGGCTCAAGGTCGCCGAGATGGGATTTCTACGAAGAATAGTAGAAGTTACTAGAACGAACAGAATCAGAAATACGCAAATATGAGAATGTCTCGAAGTGGAATCCTTATTGACAATTATCGAGAAATCACAGTTACGGTGGCTGGGACATATATGATATTTCAGACATAACCAGAAGGCAGAAGACCAAGGGGCCGTCCTAGGAGGAGCTGGCGGAAACAGTTGGAGGACTGCTGCGAAGCGAGGTTGCAACCAAATTGGGCTGACGTGGAGAGCGAAGCCGAAGATAAGAAGAGTTGGAACCTCCCATATGGAAGAAGAAGAAGAAGCCCGTTACTTGATATATTCCCCATTTCGATGTCTACTTGTCAGTTACCTCCACCGTAACTGTAGCCACACCCCCGTTCAAAAATTGATTTTTTTACTAAAATAAGTAATGGATAGTTAGTATGCGTCTGTTCTGATTAAGATATAGTGCTATCGAAACCGGTAGACGTAAAGTTACTCCGAAGTAGCTCTTCTCTTAGGCCTAGTAAATCTATTTATGAGGCATGTTTTCGTGTGCGTATTATTATTAAAATAAATAAATAAATAAAACGGTGGTGTAGTTTGTTTTCAATATCGGTTTTCTCGGAGGAAGTGCTCATGCATATTTAAGACATGAAAAACCTGAAGCCAAAACCAGACCGACCGGGTATATGATTAAGAAATATGAAACATCTGTGTGATTATTTACACCTTCGTATCCGGCGTGATAAATTATAATCTTCGATAACGATTGATAAATATACTAAATATTCCAGAGATCTTTAAAGGTGCCCTCTGCGGAGCCGAGAACGGAATCAGGTTTGCATCTAAATTACATACAGTTTAAACTTACCCCATAACTCATTTTAATGTCTTACGACTTCATTTTGTCTCCTGTCGAAAACGCGAAGAAAACGCAACCTGCTTTACGCTGAAATGTGTTAAAACAAAAAGCTCGTAAATTACGTCGAAATGTAAATTTTAAATGAGACGTTTTAATTTCAGTAAACTTGTTATCCTTTAGGTAGCTATTTACCTTTTTAAATTCTACGCTTGTCTAGAGTAGCTTGTTGGTCCTGCGTCTGCGGTTAGGACTCTCGCCTCGTGATCCAAAGGTCGCGGGTTCGAAACTCACTCCAAACCAGCAAGTTTGTCCTATTTTCGTAGCACAAGCGTTTAGTTTAGTTTGAAAAAAGTAAGAATATTGATGTGACACGTATTCCGTGTTCGCTTCTCTATTTTTTAAAAAAAGTGAATGGCCTAATAGCTCAATACCGCTCAGAATCTTGTGTGTAGTTTTCTGGGATACATGACCTCACAATAAATTAGATGATGGACCCTGCAATGCGATCCGAAATAAATATATATTCTGTATAAATAGAATGTCGCTACTGTTGTGAAGTTGCTTGTAACCTTGCGTTATGACAGTTATTTACTAAGTGATTTATGTAAGTATTAATCAGCATTAAATAATTAGCAAATGTATTACTATGCGTTAAGTACGGCATTTATTAAAACCAGGAGATCTTGACATATATGCGATATGACGGAATTTATGGACACTGTAACATCTAATTTCGGTCAAATTTACTACATTCATATTGGACCTAAAGAAATCTATGTGATTTTTGCGACCTGTCGGAAAGAATCTATATATTAATTACCCTAACCAATGTCGTACGTTTCTGCATTTGGATGATGATTTTTATTTGTATACAATAATTTTGGCATGGTGCCCATTGGGTTGTGTGGCGCGGCGGATAATACGTCTGACTGCGGATCGGAAGATGCCGGGTTCGAATCCTGGCAGGATCGATTTTTTTTTACTGTCGAGAATATTTTTTTTGTTGAATTTTTAATTACATTTTTGGTTTTGAACATTCATTTATTATATTAATTTTTTTATGTAACAAATCAAATTAAACAAAGATTATTTTTTTATAATGTTGTATAAAAGTAATCAACACTGCGAGAAGAGAAGGGAGTAGGTACCTACCTATCGAACTATGGTTAATTCCGCTTTGACTTCTTAATCGGTTAGAAATTTTGAATAAATACTTTGTCTTAATTATATCTAAACTACCCGTAATTAAAAGTGGAAATTTACCAGATACAATTGACCGCGAAGCGGCTGACGTAGGCATAGGTAAACAATTGTGTTTGCTGCACAGCAAACACAATTGGCCGCGCAGCGGCTATCGTTGGCCGCGGAGCGGTTATCGCTGGCCGCGGAGCGGCCATCATTGGCCGCGAAGCGGCCACAATAGCCGCCCGATAGTTTTTTTTAAAAATGCTTATTATTTAACGGAAATGAATTAAACTAATTGCTCAACAGGCTAATACTAAGGAATATAACGTTGTATATATTGATTACTATAAATATATTTGCAATCATTTTTACCATTTTGGCAGAAGAACTTTTCATATTTGTTGCGCTGAATCAGGCATTAAAAAAAACAGATATATCATATCGCATATAACTGTAGCCACTTTTTCAATTCTCGACTACAAAGGCCTCCCAGACTAGCAAAAAGATACAATTGAATTAAATCCCAATAATAATAATTACGATGTCAGTCTGTCCGTAACTTATTGTAACGTCCGTAATTTCTTTTATATTTTTTTTCTTTCCTTTTTTTCATTTTTTCATTTTTTCTTTCTTTTTCTTTTTTTTCTTTTCCTTTTTTCTGTTTCAAATAAATACTTATTCTTAAGGAACTGACATATAAAAGTACTATATTTTTTTTTACGGGTTTCAGCTAGTTCAAATATTTTGAAAGATCACTTAAAACGTCGGTTATTGAGACTTACATGTTTAATATCAAGCTAAGAAGTCGTTTGTAGAAAGTTATTCTAATTGTTTTTTCAATTGAAATAAAATTCATTCACGTCTTGTCAATGTACCTTTGTCTCACTCTAATTTTCAAATTGAATTAAATACAATAAAACAAAACGCATTTAATAATGGATACAATACAGAATTAATTGATAATTTTTTAAAAATAAATTAAAGAATAATTTAACAAACCATTTTTTATACAATTCACAGATAAATATAAATAATAATAACGATTATTGGCGAAGAATTTTATATATTCGTACATTTTCCATTCAAATTTCAAAATATCTACCAAAAAATATTAGACCTGCATTTTCTACAAATACTAATATAGAGAAACTACTCATAAATGCAAAAGATAAATATATATATATAATTAACAATTCAGGTGTTCATAAACTGTCGTATAAAGATTGTACAGCGTTTTAAATTGGTAAAACCGGTCTAAATTTCAATATAAAATATATTATGTTTTTGCTGTTTTATTCATAGAAATTGACAAATCACGTTTATCATAAGTGGGCCCAAACATGTCAACTATACGATCGCTGCACCGCGCCCCGTACAATATAATGTATGCCCCACATTACCTAAGAAAATATCATTGCGAATTTGAATCCGTGTTTAACAAAAAAATAGCCTTTTGCCTACCGGATACGTCATCTAGACTTATTTCCGTTTTTAACACAAAATTGGCCTTTTCCCTACCTGATACAACATCCAGACTTAACATTATTTTTTTATGGTTACTTGTTTTATTATACGGGCATCTATGGCGTGAAGTGTCAAAAAGTATCATTTTCAAACTTGAAATAACTGCTTTTAAACCAGCACGCGGGAAAATTTGACTTCATTTATCTAATCAGGATCCTTTATTACACCAGGACTAATTTTTCATTCATCAAAATTCTATTAGCTTGCCTTTGAATTTTGTAAAAGCCTTAATAATAAATAAATAAATAAAATATAAATAAAAGTCCACATTTCTGATTTCTTTGTGTTAGCGTTTCAAAGGAATATGCACTAAATCGTAGGTGTTTTCGTTGAGGTACCACGATCAAGAATTCCTATCCAGAAACGTCACCGATTTTTAATTTTAAATATACGTTGTGTACTAATGAAGGGACCATTGGCCCTGAAACACGTTGATAATTTAACAATATTGTTACGTGGCGTGGCTCGCTCGAAAAATGAAATGGCACAACTCGTAAAATAAATCTTTTATTATCGCTTGTACATTATCTCTGACATTTTACAATCGCTCGCAATTCAACACTCTCCTATTTTTTATTCAAACACAAAAGAACAGCTCTCTTTTGTTTTTCTACTCGGGTAAGAACCCTCCATTTCTTCGCTATTTATTAATCATGTTAGTTCTTATTTCAACCACTGGGCATACCGGCCTGCCGTTCTGCGCATGTGACACTTTTCTATGGAACTGTCAAATGTCAACGAACAGCTCGTTACAATATAGTGGTTTATACAAAGTGTGTTCTTGTTAAGAATATAACAATAAATAGTGATTTAATACAAAGTATTTTTTGTTCTATGTTTTCTGGGGTATTATGCCGTTTTGTTACGACCTTTCCGGTAGAATTTTCAGATCCAATTGCAAGGTACATCAGCACATCATCAGGGCTGATGTGTAAGTGTTGACGTTCTGGGTACGTATTGGCTTGCAATAGTCTCGTTATTTATTGTTTTTTAAATTAATTATTGTTTTCTTGTTATTGATAGAAAATATTTGTTGTGTAAGTCAGAAAGGTTATAAATTTTTGATTTATTATAAATTAATGACATTGTGCATACATTAAAGTATATTTATGGAGTGTGTATGCACTCTTTTAGGTTAGTAAATAAAAGGATCGTAAAACATCACTGAAACAGGATTCCGTAATTTCGAATGATCTGACTCCATCTTCATTCGCATAAAACTTAATTACTTACAAATTCTAAAAGGGCTGATTCCCAGGTATTACATTAACGCGGTAAGCCGCCTCCACATAACAGATCAATGAATAGATTTCCGGTCCATTGATCATTTCCTGAACGGTTATCTTACCTTATTATTTCCTGAATATAAAGTTCATCTTTAACAGTGGCATGCACTAGGCATAAACTATGTATGTATTTGGTATTTGTATTTTTAAGCTAATGAAATGCGCTCTTGTATACGATCGTTCCCGTGTGAGTTTCATTTTGTTCTTAAAAAATAGAAATTCTTAGAATAGAGTTTGTGTTTAGGGTTGAATTTTTTCATAATATATTAGCACGAAATGTAAAGAGAACTAACCACACATGATTAAGCATGTCACAACTCTGTGTAAATTTTAGAAATAGATAGATAATGATCTACAATATTCCAAAAAAATCCTTTCTTTATAAACGGAAGATGCCAGTACTGCGGATTTATTTGTTTTGATGTTTACTGTAAGCCGAAAATAAAAGCGACAAGTGAAACGAAACAACAGGTGGCGATTCAGTGCACATAATATTCGACTAGCGAAATGAATTTAAAGAGTACATACGGAATTCTCGATAGCGAACTAGTGCTATAAGGAACGGCGTAATAAAGTGTTACATATACAGAAGATTCTCGAGTAACAATTAGTGAAAATGACATAATATTGATTACAATTAAGTTTATGTCCGGTGGCTTTTAGTGATGAATAAAAGACAATTAATTATAACTGTTTTTAATTTCGCGATCTCATAGATCTTTTCAGCGAAAGGGCATTTCGAGAGTTGTTTCTATTTCTGTTGCCTTCGACTTGCTTACATATCCTTTAATATTATACAATCTATAATAGACATTAATGTGTTATATAATCTAATCTATCTTTTGTAAAAACTATAATTAACAATACATATACAATCTATAACATAATATATAGTACATCTTATACCCTACAATTGTATACTATTTTTACAATAATTATAGCATTTGCTTTTAAAATCATTAATTTTTTTAATATTCTTTATGTTTTCCGGCGCTCGTCATACATTTTTACACCTCTGTACATTAGACAATTTTGCTTAGTATATCTACAGTTTTTTCGTGTATGGTAATCTTATTTTATTCCTATTTCTAGTATTATAGTTATGTATATCACTATTTACCATAATTTTGTTCAAAAATATTTTGGTATTCTGTTACTGGGAATTTTATGTACAACTATAAGAACTTTATAAATAAGATTTTCTTTTATTTCAAACCGTTTGAGCGCTCTTCTCATTTCTTCTATTCTGGTGTATTTACTCTTTTTACTCCCTTTATAACTCGTGGCGTCTGCTTGCTTGCTTGCCGGCTTGCCGTCAAAAAAACTTTGGATCGATTTTTGACCCTTTTCCCGTGATCCAATCGAGCTGAAACTTTGCAAGCAGACTCGTGGCGACGATCAAGAAGATCTATCAAATTTTCGTTAAAAAAAAAAAATAATTATAGTATAATTTTGGATTTTTCAAATTTTTAATAGTTTTTTCAAATTGGAATCATTACAAAGGTTTCATTACTAGCTACGGCGGCCCGATAACGTCGCGGAATATTTTGAATAAATTTGAATTACTCCGTCGGTATACATAATATGTACTTCACTACGAATTTCGAAAATCTAAATTGACTGGCAAATGTTTTTAAAAATTAATCTTCAAAGCATGAAGTGTTTTATCAAAGCTCAAAACATCTGACATTTTAGAAATATATTAAATTACTGTAAGTTTAGTGTTATGTTATATGTTTTAATTCGTCTTTAATTGTTGTTATATTTTACAAAGAAAGGGAGCATAATAAAAACTTGGTTTTTATGGGTTACTTTTTTAAAAATATTTAGTACAACCTAATAGTCAACTCGTAACATTTGAAGTCACACAATAGTGTTGCGAATCTCGAACGAGTTCAATCGTCGAAATTATTTCTCCGTGCGACCGAATCTCACCGATTTGCAAATAGATAAACATTTTTTCCGGCACGATTACTGCCAAGTTATAATTTTTCAAATTGATTTATTTTGTGCAGGAACTCCAAAACGCGGCGGTGATTAAAAGAGCTTTTAACTTTTAGCATCTTGATTTCGGTTATTATTGCTTTTTCATTTTATCTTTGTTGTAGAATTAGGCGGGGGGCGGGAGGGGGGAGGGGGGTTCTCGGTCCGTTCTCCTCCCTCCTCCCTCCTCCCACACACAGATACAGGGTGATTCATAAACCGAGGGCCGAACATCGTGAACTGATTAATAAGATCGCTCGAGCGGCTTGGCCCCGGGCGGGAAAGGATCTGCAATATTTACGGTTTTTTAAAGTTCACAGATGAATTATTTGCATCTGAAAGACTTTTTTTTCTAATCTCTACAGAGATTAACTCTTTGTCGGGGTTTAACCCAGAAACAGTACGTAAACAAAAAAAAAACAATTAATAAATTAAATAATGTGGTTTTAACTTCTTCGAAAAGTATACAATTGAGTATGCAATTGTATCCTGACGAAGGGGCCATAGGCCTTGAAACATGTTGATATTTTCAATATAAAAAAGGTGGTGTAAACTTTAATATAAAGTTTATTTTATTAATTATATTAACGTTGTTTTAGTTTATAAATTTTCCAAATATTTCATTATCACCGTCATCATTGGCGCTACAGCCTTGTTACGCCTTGAGTTCAAATATATTTTGAAAGATCACTTAAAACGTCATTTATTGAGACTTCAGCGTTTAATATCAAACTAAGAAGTCGTTTGTAGAAAGTTTTTCATGGTATCTGTGTGATGAGGTATAAGAAGTGTTCTTATGTCTGTACCCACGTAAATTACTATTTTTGCTGTAGCTATACTAAAAAAAATGTATTAGCTTGCCTTTGAATTTTGTAAAAGCCTTAATAATAAATAAATAAATAAAATATAAATAAAAGTCCACATTTCTTATTTCTTTGTGTTAGCATTTGAAAGGAATATGCACTAAATCGTAGGTGTTTTCGTTGAGGTACCACGATCAAGAATTCCTATCTAGAAACGTCACCGATTTTTAATTTTAAATATACGTTGTGTACTAATGAAGGGACCATGGCCCTGTAACACGTTGATAATTTAACAAAATTTATATTAATATTGTTTTAGTTTTTAAATTTTCCAAATATTTCATTATCATCATCATCATCATTGGCGCTACAGCCTTGTGATGCCTTGGCCTCCTCCAGAATTTTTCGCCATGACATCCGGTCCATCGCCCGCCTCTTCCAGTTTGTCGCACCGATTGCTCTCGGTCTTCCCACAATTATTCTCCCCTGTGGTTGTGTGTTGAGAATCTTCTTCGGAATTCGATTTTTTTCCATTCGCTGTACATGTCCCAACGATCTGAGATGATATGTGTTTATGTGTTTAATTATAGTGGCCTCATTATAAAGACTTGTCAGCTCATGTTCATACATTATCCTCCATTTTCAAAGAGGGGTTAAAAAATTTTCTTCAACACCTTTCTTTCATAAACCAGAAGCGCGTTTTCGTCTCTCTCTTACTTAGAACCAGCATTCATCACCATATATGAGCATTGGCCGTAACAATGTTTTATACAAATATTTTACATGTTTAAATTTCCTTAATCTTTATATTGTCGTGGGATCGTGGATGTGGGCACGAATGTTTAGGTGGAAAAACTAACGGTTCGATATTATTTGAATACACTACGTATACGTGTAGATATGTACATATATCATTTTTTGTTGATTAAGAGTCTTCACATTATTCTAAGTGCTCCTTAATTCTAATATCAAAATTTGTGTAAATGTAAGTTTTTTCTCGTTTAAAAATTATTGCAATCATTAGAAATTAATTTATAAATATTTAAATTAATGTTGTTAATGCCCATAATTCTAATTTTAATTTCAAGTACACTTTGTATCCTGACGAAGGGATCATTCACCCCCAATGGTTCCTTCATGATATGTTCATTATTCATTAAATAGTGGTTTTATTACGAAGTGCTTTCTGTTTACTAATATAAAATATGTTGCCACAAAGTTATGTTGCTATTATTTATTTATTTAAGCTATTATTGCTATTATTTATTTATATTTAGAATTTATTCAAGACTGTTAGAAGTATCACATGAGGGTGATATAGTATACTCGTAGACACATGTATTTAGTTTTATGCGGCTTGAGTAATATAGAGTGTGCTAGCATTTCCTTGAACGCACCATAACGCCATCTAGCCCCGTCAGATAAAAACCGCGTGTTGAGCGCGCGTCCGTTGCATAACAATAAAAATTAAAAAAGAACTTAATTGAAATATTTCAGGATTAGAAGAAGCTCAACACCAGGGCGACATCGACAGTTTATAAATTTTACATTAGAAGTTCGGTTTTACCGTCAGTTTTTTTACTCTGTAAAAGGTAGATTTTTTTGTATGCCGAGTTTACGTGGGAACCGTCGACACATTATATACACACTTAGTTATATTCTGCCGGTGTAGTGTGAGGTTTGTCAGATTTACCTCGACCACACTATAACGCCATCTAGCCCGCCCGTTAATAAGCGCATGTTTAGCGCGTCCGCCGCACCACAATCGGAATTCAATTGAAATACGATATTAATACTTGTGGCCGCCTGGCCCCGCCCCGCATTGTTGCTGGCTCCGCTCCAGCCGGATAACATGTCCGCCAGACACCTCGGACGGCTGCTGATCAACTGATATCAAATTAATACTTCATATTTATTGCCGTAATCCATTACCGCTCTGCCGCATTAACGAGGAGGGGTTCGGATCTCGGCTGATTTATTTTTTCTCGTGCCCGGACCTGGAATTCCACGGGGTGTGCGCCGAACACGCTGCGGACCCGTCTGTGTGTGCGCACGCACATGCCTATCACACATTGAAGACGATCAACCAAAAAATAAAAACAAACTAATTTAATCAATAAGAATTTTTTTTTTTCAACTGATTGAGCAACATTGTAGATTGACATTTAAAAAAATATTGATTGTTTTATTTGTATATATCTACTTTTATGTGAGGTTTTTTTCACCAACATGTTTCAGAAATTACAATTCCATCATCAGGGTGCTGTATAACTGTCAAAAAATTCAGATGAATTTTTTTCCTTGTTTTTCCTAATTATTTGAAAAATTATTTAAAAAAAAAATTATTACATTTTTTTTTCATAATTTTTCTAATAATTTGGGAAAACAAGGAACAAAATACATTACATTCGTATTTTTTGACAGTTATACAACACCCCGATGATGGAATGGTAATTTCTGAAACATGTTGCTGAAAAAAAAACTCACATAAAAGTAGATATATTAGGTCCTTACATATGAAATTGGCGTTTAGTATGGGAGGAACATAAAGCCGATTTTTTTTAATTATAATATATTTATCTAATCAAAGTATGTACCATTGCTATCTATGCACTTTTGCCATCTCATAGGTAGTTCATCGATCCCTTTACTAAAAAAACCATTCGGACGGGAATCAATAAAATCTTTGAAGGCGGTTTGGACTGCCCCATCGGAGTTGAATTTTTTCCTTTGCAAGAAGTTATCCAAATTTCGAAAAAAATGGTAATCTGTTAGGGCAAGGTCCGGAGAGTACGGTGGATGTCTTAGACATTCCAATTGAAGCTCCTCTTATTTGGTAGCCGTCTGTTGTGCGGTGTGTGGTCTAGCGTTATCATGAAGCAGCAGTGGCCTAGAGCGATTAACCAGCCTCGGTTGTTTAGCAGCTAGATTTTCCATCATGGTTTGCAGTTGCTGACAATAGACATCTGCCGTAATCGTCTGGCCAGATTTAAGAAAGACGACACCAGCACTAGTCCACCAAACACTCACAAGTAACTTTTTTGGAGCCAATTTTCGCTTGGGGCATGGTTTGGCTGGTTCGGCAGAGTTCAGCCATTGCGATGAGCACTTCCGATTATCGTACAGGATCCACTTTTCATCACAGGTAATGATTCGATTTAAAATCCCTTCATTATTGTGCCGGTTGAGTAATGCAACGCAGCAGTCAACGCGCGTTTGTTGATTTGCTTCACTCAATTCGTGAGGTACCCACCTTTCAAGCTTTTTCACCTTACCAATTTGCTTCAAGTGGATTAAAACAGTTTTATCACTAACACCGCAGCCTGCAGCTAACTCGGATGTGGTTTGCGATGGATCCGCTTCCACAATAGCCTTCAATTCTTCATTATCAACTTTGGTCTCCGGCCGTCCACGGGGCTTGTTCTGCAGGTCGAAATTTCCAGAACGAAAACGTTGGAACCAAAAACGCACTGTGTTTTCTTTTGCGGCACCGTCGCCATACACATCATTAATCCTTCGAGCCGTTTCTGCAGCACTGGTGCCACGGTGGAACTCGTACTCGTAAATAACGCGATATTTCAAGTTTTTCATTTTGTAAACTGAGTGACGCAAAGAAAAAAACAATTGAGAAAAAAACAAATGAATTATAATTTTCAAAACACAAATACATGAGTAAATAGCTGTATAAATTTGGATTTGGAATTCCTAACCAAAGAGAAGATATTTGAGATCAAATTTGCCAGTACGGCAAAACGCCAATTTCATATGTAAGGACCTAATATTATTACATTTTTTTTTTTCATAATTTTTCTAATAATTTGGGAAAACAAGGAACAAAAGACATTACATTCATATTTTTTGACAGTTAAACAGCACCCTGGAATGGTAATTTCTGAAACATGTTGCTGAAAAAAAAACTCACATAAAAGTAGATATATACCTACAAATAAAATAATCAATATTTTTTAATAAAAAAATTATACGGAAAACCATGTACGCAAAAATGAGATGGGATCAACTTCTCAACAGCCCAATGCCCGACAGCCGTTTGCCTGACATGCCAACTGCCTTACAAAATAGAATTTCATTTTTAAGATTTGTGTTTGCGTATTTGTGATCAATTTTGAACTGTATTTGATGAATATTTTTTCTAAAGGGTTTTTCATTTCATACCATTCCTAGAAATTGTACACAAAATTCTTAGTAGGTAACAAAATGACAATTTTTTTTTGTATGGAATTGTTGTAAATAGTGATATACATAACTATAAAACTCGAAATCGGAAAAGAATTATTAAAGGAAACACATTATTTTTGTGAAGTTGCAATTTCAGAACAAAGTTCTGTGAATTATTAAACAATTTTATTAATCAATTAGAAAAGACGTACAGAAAAATCAAATTAACGAAAAAATATTTTAACTGTCACCGGGACTCGAACCACGGACCTCCAATTCTATCCGGAAATGGCGCGTTATCCAATTTCACCATGACAGTCTGGTAAGTTAACGAAAATTTTTCGACCTTATATTTAGTCTCTTTTTAATTGATCAACATTTTTATTCCATTTTTAAAGCCATCCACTTTTAATATGCAATAGTCACGAATACCTTCACGTATCTACCGCTAGAGGACGCCAGAAATTAATATTTTATTTTAATTTTGGAAACATTTGATACAAAATTGGAAAAGAATTAGATTACCATATTAGAAAAAAATTTATACACAAAAAATTACAATATAAAATGTTAAATATTAGTTAATATACGATTTGTAATATTAACTTACTTAAAAAATATTTATAAGAAATTAAAAAATTATACGTGGAGAAGTACAAATGAATTTTTAAATTGTATATTTAGTTACCTATTACGTATAGTGCTGAAGGTGGTCCTGTATTAGATATTTTACATAATATGCACACGTATATGCTCGTACATATGTACAAAGAACACGGCTCGTACAAACAGAACTTATAATAATTTAGTTATGTTTAATGTTCCATATAAATGGATATCTTAATTGTCATCTGCCGGCCGCTCCCGACCAATTATGGCGCTGGAAATTAATTTCCTATGCAAGAATTGCACTCGACCAATGGCAGGGGAGGATGCTCTTTATTTATAGCTTTATTAGCAAACACCGGAAGTGGGCAAATAAGGCCACTCACACCCTCGCACGCGGCCAATTTACAAAACCAGACCCTCCGATGAATTCACTGCCCAAACTGAAGGTCCGTATGTAAAAAGGTTGCGGGAATTTCCTGTTTATGAATTGCATTAATTGACGCAATTAATTTTGGCATTTATTTCAGACTCGTTTTATTTCCACGACTTTAATTGAGGATGGCTGGTTATAAAACACGTTGTGTTTTGGGCTGTTTAAGGATATTCTTAAAGATTTTTTACATTTCTGGCTGTGTTTTATTCCCCTATCAAAACTACAGAAATCATTATACAATACATTTACACATTCATACATACATACTTCGGCTTCCATTAACCTCTTCTACAAATATAATAAAAACCATTTTCATCAAAGATAATAATTTCACTGTCCGTCCGTCCGTCTATCTGTCCTCGTAACTTCGTGCAAAGTCCGTAATTTCGTTCGAATTTACGGCTAAAAAAACGGACGGCTTGAACCCTGGGCAACCAAACCCAAACGTTGCTACGGCCGCCTCTCCATAGATCGCCAATAAGATGCTATAAATATATACCAGGGTTTAGCAAAGACGCGAACCAATTTTCCGTCATTTTTGAAAGGTTACAGTTAGTATCAACATATTTAAATCTACCTCATTTTAGGAATATAATGTTTATAAAAATGATTACCATTTTCGCTTGATATTTCCTTTTCCTTTTTGTTTTTCGATTATTGGTTAATGAATATCATCATCATCTTCATCCATTTATTCTAGTAGGGTCGCGGGTTCAAAGTCTCGACAAGGTGCTTTCATATTCCTCTGTCTTATGCTGCTTCCGTACGAGTTAATCAGTCCAGACCCATTGTGTTTTCATACACATTTTTTTTGTTGCTCCCATCTTAATCTAGTGCGACCCACCAGTTGTTTTCCTTCGTTCCTCTGGCATTCTTAGCACATACCCAAGCCACTTCGTTTGTGATTATTTTATATGTTGGAGTATGGGCTCCATGTTGAGTGTGTGCCTTATGTCGACACTTCTCACTCTGTCCATCAGTGTGATTACCGCAATTCCCCTTGGAAAGCTCATCTCGGCAGTCTGGATTCTTGCTCTCACTCTCTCCGTTAGGATTCAAATCTGATGGTCATATATCAGGGTGGGACTGTACACAGAGTTGAAAACATTCAGTTTTGTCTTGTCACTTAGCTCGGATTTTCTTATCACCGCACTATATACAGAACGTACAACGCCGACCGCAGTTTAGATTCTTCTATCTATTTCACATTTCTGCTTCCCGTCACTAGAAAATTCCACCGCAAGGTATCTGCTAACTTGCTTTAGCTGGGTCCCCTGTATGCTGATCGAAAACTGCTTTTGGTCACTTCTAACGACCACGACCTCTGATCTTCATTCCGACTTAAGTGCACTCTTCATTGTAGAAATTTATCCACTTTTGTAGGCCCTCCTGCGTGGGCGCCAGCCTCCCTAAATCATCCGTGAAGAGTAAAGAATCGAATATATTTTGCTTAATAAGTTATTTTTACGGTTTCTATATATTTAATTTTATAAATTTAGATAAAATTAAATTTATAAAAATAATCTTAGTTTTCACCACTTTTGTTTTTTACAAAAGTGGTGACAACTAAGTTTATTTTTATTATATTAATAACGGCTTCACAAAATTATTTTGCCATTTTTGAAGAAGAAGTTAGACGATTGGAAATTGTTACTTTTAATGATTTTTTATTGATTAACATTGCATTTCTTGTACATATGTCATTGTATTCTCATCTAATAGATTATGATTTCTTCATCCTTGCACCACAGAGACACTGAAGAGGTTTTGTGTGGTCGCCTCGCCACGCCGCTTACACATCGTCAGCGATGGAGTGAGGATGACGGTTTTAGCATTAAGATAATGCCGAACTGGGTGGTAAAATGGTCCTGTGTATGCGGTGGGACCCTCTTTGCTGTTACTTTTCATGTTTATGGCATTTACTTTGTAGCAAACCTTGTATAAACCACATTGATTAATGTGTTATACGCACACTTTGTTAGTTTTTAAAAAAAAAAAATTGTTACTGTTCAATCTAATGGATAAAACTGTCTCCTTTAGCATAGACCTCGGTCTAGTTAAGGAATCAGTTAACATTTTTCACAGAGTAACAAAATAATGGAAATTACAGATATATTTGTAAAGTGATATTATTATTTGATATAAGTATATTATTTTCTTTTATTATGTATGGCGAATAGAAAATTAAATAATCCTGGTGAAACAGAGAGTCGCCATTCACTAGAAAATAAGGCTCAGGTACCGATATTTGCCGAACAGCAAAAACGATTTTTATAAGCTTATACTAATAATGAAAACGTACCGATGCTATTTTTGAAAGGTTATCAGTTTTTCACGGTTTTTCAAAATCTTCCGATTAGAACTTTTGACATTTTCTGCCCGACGTTAACGATATTCATTGCAGGGTCCATCAGACCTCATGATGGACCGAAACGACGACCAGAAATTATGAGACGACGAAACTTACATTTTTCAAATTAATTTGCATTATATTGCATAATGTTCATAATTTAAACATTTTATTAAATTTTTACGCAGTACATGAAAAATCATTTTTAGGGTTTCATAAAATTCTATATTATTATTATTTTTTTGACTAATATTTTTAACTGTCAAGTGAACGTTGCATATTGCATCCTCACAATACAAACCACTATTTATTAACCGCAATAACAATTGATTTATTATGGGAATTGTTATCATACAATTATTTTTAACTACATTAAATATTATTAAACCACTTGAGGTTTAATGTTTGCGTGCGTCATTAAATTTATCTCTTTGTTACCATCTCCTGCGGTACACAAAACGTACAAACTTTATACACCTGTATGTCAAACAAATTTATACTCCGGTGTAAAAAGTACGTTAACATTTCTTCAATCATAAAATTAAATATAACAAATTGAAACGCCGTTTTTACTAGCTTCTGAATCACTTAAACCACATTTATATCTGGACGAAAATTTGTTCGACGAAATACCTATTCTGTAGGTAGATGTAAATTTTTATCGCCTCTCTATTTTCAATTTAGTACTGACGTATTATAATAACACAGCGATATTATTGAGAGAATGTAGAGGGAATACGATAACCCTTTGGGCTGGCCATTTACTCTGGTTTACACCTTTCTTGCTAAGAGAAACGCCCTCAAATGCCAGATGATTTAAATGAAGGCTTAGAGGGTACATCATTTTTATTGATTATTTCGTATTATTTTATTTTTCGCCTTTCGATGTAGTATTAAATTTTCATTTCACTTTTCAATATATACTATAGATGCCTCATAGAGACGAAGCAATTATTTTTATATAAGAAAGTAGGCATAGAAGTCTTTGGGTGATCGTAGGGCTTACGACCTATCGTACGCCGGCTTAAGCGATCACTTTACACAATGTAACGTTCACGAATTCGTAATAGGTCGTAAGACCTATAAACACCCAAAAAGACTTTTTATTTCAAATATTAAAGGGGCTTGTGGATTGCCCTAGATTGGTGAACATGTTTAATCATAATATACCTTGCGTTACAGCACGAGATTTGCTTCATTTCATCTAGATGCATCTCGCTTTAATTTTATGAACAATTAATGTTTATGAGTTTTCACAAGGTTGGAAACGAATTTAGTTCTGTGGATGTGTGTAGTATAAAAGCATTTTTGTTCTTAAAAAACAAGTGTGCATGTAAAATATTAGACTAAGTACCTGTTGACTTATTATTGTTTATCATTTTATTTTATTTTGTGTGCTTGTCTGTTTTATTTTTAAATAATTCTCTATAGTTTAATATTATTCTTTCGATTTTTTTTTAAATTTTGTTTGAAATATGTAATATCTAAAGATATTATTAATTAAATGATATATTTGTTATTTTATGGTACAAAAGGGTTATCTTAATTTAAACTGAATTAAAGATTATTGTATTATTGTTATTTATTGATAACTGGCGGAATTAAGAATTTAAATTTTGTTTGAAATATGTTATATCTAAAGATATTATTAATTAAACGATATATTTGTTACTTTATGATACAATAGGGTTATATTAATTTTCACTGAATTAAAGATTATAGTATTATTGATATTTATTGATGATAACTGACGGAATTAAAAATCCCTTCCCACTGCATAACTCTTTCCCTACCCGAATAGGTTGACAACATTTTGAATTGAAGACAAATTGCTCCTCTCGAAACTATAGTATTAACTAAATAACTCAACATGTGTGTATTACAATGTTCGAGTGGCTTCTTTGGGTCAGGCCAATATCATTTGCATAGTTTGTCAGTACCTAATTGTAATCAGTTCGGCCGAGGGCGACGAAGGAATGTAGCATTATTTGTTGAGCTTTTGTTTTTAGTTTATATTTTTCTTTTGTGATTGGACATTACTGCGACAGAGGAAATATCACTTTTAGATCCATATGAGGATCAAATGTGTTTTGTGTGACAAAGTTTATGATAAGAGAGAAACACTTCAATTGCAATTCAGATCAAATCTCAGTCAGAGATCAAACAAAAAAGTGCAATGGAGTGAAAATTAAAATAAATAAATACGTGGTTATTTCAATAAATACGTGGCATACACAAAGTATATTCTTGTAAATTATATAAATAAATACGTATTTGATATTGGTCCCCACGCAGTTCTCCGTTGGCCGCCATTATTGTTAATTCAACGGAGTGTCTTAAAAGAATCGTGATTGTACGATTTCATTTACATTAATTATAATTGAAATCGTGTGGTCTTATCCGATTCTGAGAGGAAAATGGTAATTGGTAGTACCCGAAGTACGATTAACAAGTACATTAAGAAGTACATCGTGTTTGATAAATTGAACATAATACACAGTGCTGCTGGACGCATACAGTTTTATTTACGTGGGTACCCAGGTATGATTGATATCAAAATGGAGTTGTATGAACACGTATTCTTTTTTTCATTTTAATAGGTATTATTAATACTACGTGATGAATCAATCCTACTCGATTGCCCGAGGCTTATTTAAGTTTAAAACAATATTTTTTTGTAAATGATATCACTTTTTATAATCGATATTTCACCGCTTTCCAAAGTCTAATCAAGCTGAAATTTTGCACACTTATGTATTCTTGGTGATAATACATGCATCAATTTTAATTTTCATCAAATCAGATTTATTAATTTATCAATAAATCAATCATTATTAATTAATAAAAGTTTTATATGGGAAATTAGTTAATAAGCTCACCAAAAGGTTGCGCTAGTTTTTGTATGCTGGGTAATATTATGACTTAAAAGTAGAAAATTATATTAAATGAAATTTTTAAAAAGAAACGTACCTAAATTTACCTACCTTTAAAAAAGTAAAAGAATTAATTTTAGGTCACAAATATTTTACTCCAGTCTCCAAATAAAAGCATGGGCGCTTTCCCTCCATCAACAACATAATTTTGCAATCTATCTCAATTTACATGTAAGTGTTTCTTTTTTAAATATCATGTTATTTTATTTCTGAGTTACAATTTTTAGAATATACATAAATGTTCTATGATATTTAAAACAAATTAGATGAATTGCTATAATTTTTTTTTCAATATTATAACTACACCCAGCTGATAAAGAGACAAACAAAAATCAATAAATCGAAAAAATATTTCGCTAAAAAAAATTACAAACTCAAGTAAAGTTAACGTAATAAATATAGTTAAATACTTTAAATAATCTATCATTATGATTCTCTTCAATGCAAACTCCTCTTCCCGCAAACCCGCAAAGCATCAATAATATAATTTTTATCATGTTATAAGTTATTAATATATAATAAAAATGTATATTGTGAGTTTTCTCAAAGTTGATTGGAGTATGATATCTCAAAAAATCGATTAAAAGAACAATATCCTACACATATTTTACTTTATAAAATTTTACATTAAAAATATAAAGTATGGTGCACAATAAGAAAACTATAACGGTTTGTTTCACACATTCTTTGATTTTTTTTGAGACTTTCAATCCAATTATCTCAGAAAGACATTTTTTGACATGTCATACATTGTCTAAGGCCGGAATTCAGAGTTAATACTTAGATGATTTAAAGAATAAGGTATGCCTTAAAAGTGTCATTTTGTAATAAAAATTACCTTTTAAGGCGTACCTTAACATTTAAATCATCAAAGTATTCACTGTGAATTCGGGCCTAAGAGATGGGGGGTGCGCTATGTGGGTATGCTAATATTAAGAAAATTGTCAATATGCAAATCAAATATAATAATTTAGTTGTCTGTGCGTCCGTCCGTTCATCTGTCTGTCCCCCTGACTTCGTGTAACGTCCGTAATTCCGGCTAAAAAACGGCCGGAGATGGGGCCACCAAACCCGAACCGGCCGATTAACGCATGTGGCTACGGCCGCCTCTCCGTAGACCGCCAAAAGATGCTATAAATATATACTAGGACTAAGCAAAGCAAACCAATGTTCCGTCATTTTTGACGGGTTACACCTGGTCAATCATTAATTATCTTGTAAAAGTCACAGTGATAGAAATAAAGTTGAATCAATATCATGAATGTTTATAATTTGCGTGACTGAACTGGTCTGGGTATTTTTCATACGTTGCGTCATGATTTGTAGGATGTTAGTTATTACTTGTTAGCTCGCCACGATACAGTATGCCGAGAATTAAAATTAATAGATAATAAATTAATTCCTACGGTGCGTTCCGCTCATTAAAAAAGGAGCGGGAATCAAATTAATTAGTTTATGTTTCCGATTTTCACACCTTGGCTAATAAATATGAATTATAATTCCATCGCAATGCAGCATTTTTTGTGACGTGTAACGTGATAGTTGTACGTGATAATTGCATTCTGGACAGAGTTAATTTTTTAACGCTATTGAAGCCGTTTTCATATTCTTGTGTACCTACAATTACATACATATTTAATAGTCTTCAACGACTAGGTAAGGTTTAAAGCTAAATTAAATAGGAGAATTTCACATATCATAAATACCTAAGAAAATATATGAAATTAGCTGTTCATACCCGGCGTTGCACGGGTTAATGATTAAGTTAAAATAAATTTGTGAGGGAAAATAAAGTTTCGATTCGAACGATATAGATTTGCATTGAAGATGGTTAATGAATAGGGGAGAAATGTCGAATATATTACCCGCCGAGTCCTTTAGAATGTTTCCAAATTTTGAGTCCGATCGGTCAAACGGTACAGATTTGCATTGAAAATATGTCAGGGGGAGGGGAAGGGGTAGGAGAATAGGGGGGAAATGTTGCCTATGTTACCCGTCGGGTCCCAAAGCATAAGTATGCAAAATTTGAATCAAATCGGACAAACGGTGTGGATTTGTATAGAGAACAGACAGACAGACATTGAGTTTTATAGGTATAGATAGATTCAGAAATATTCTAACGGAATGGTAAACAGAAGGAATAACGCACTATGGTTACTCACTCGTTGTCAAAATAAAAAATCCATGCATTAATTTGACAGTTAATGCCGCTGTCAAAGTTGTATAATTTCAAATACAGAATCGTTTTAGGCCGTAAGTCGATAAAACATGAAAACGGGTAGGCACGTGGTCTCTTTTTGAAAATGCGCACGTTTTTTGATTCGTCGCATCATATGATTGCGATGCTGTGGCGATAAATGTCTTCGAATCGTCGTGAGACGCGGATTCCAAGACATTTATCTCTTATTTTAGTTATCTCAAACCAATAGTTGCATTTGAACGACTTCAAAAACAAATATTAATAATTTAACAATATTTAAGTGTAACCCTTTATATTAATCATCTCCCTATACATCGTATTATTGTATTAATACCTATACATTTTTAACCAATGTATAAAAATCAATTAGTTTAACTTCTACCGCACGTTTATGAGTACACGCTACTCCAATTCTTGAAAATAATACTACATTTTTAAGAAACGTTTAGTTTGAGCTAAATCCACAGGATACTTGTAGGTACCTACCTACTTGTTAGCAGTAGTTAGGATATATCGATTGATTAATTAGATGTAGTTGTGTGTAATTAATGAACGTCAATTAGCCGCTTAATTGAATGAGCAATGGTCATTGTCACACACTGGTTTCACAAATATAATTAATTCCGTTTCAATTGATCTATTGTTAGCGCTAACTTAGTTGTGATCGGATGTCAGTGTATTCCTGTTCTATAAATAATCTCACCGGATGGTGGCTATGGGAGAAAAATCAAATACCTACTATAAATTTATTATACTTTTATTAATTAACTTTTAAGACTGGATACAAATTTAATCGGAGCACTTTTCTTTAATTTATACGACTTTTGCACTCGCCCTCGAGATTATTTCACAAATACGTAGGTAAGTACTTTTCTATTTAATGTTGCTGATCGCTTCTTGTCTCTGGTTTGACCTTCTGTGGTATCTTCTCGCTTGTCAAAACAACTGCGTATTCAGACCCGATGTTTAGAAACATTCCGGAATAAAAACGTTCTTAGGTTTTCAGGGCCACTCAGAATTTTGTGTGTAGTTTTCTGGGATGTTGTGTTGTCATCGTTATCATTTTTTCAAGAGCAAAAACATCCTGGAACCGAAAAAATTAAAAATAATATATTACGCGTTTGTTCAATCTCAGCCGAAATACGGTATTATTAGATGGGGAGGATTATACAAAACTGCTTTATCACAATTAGAAACTACTCAAAAATGATAAAAAAAAATCTAAAGGGAAAAAATAACTACCCAAGTGCCTTTTTAAAGAATAAAGAACTATATAAAGAATTTATGTAAAAATCATAGATATACACAAAAAAATCAATAATCCAAATTTTTCAAACTAAAAACAAATAAAGGAGCTATTTTCGATCTACGAAATTTAGAGACACACTTAACATATCAACATTTAAATTTACTACAACCCAAAATCATGTCCAGAAAAATAACAGGTCGGAATAAATTTATAATTGTAACTAAAAAAAAATGTATACAGAACCGGCTAGACACATAAAATGATCATAAGTCAATAATTAATAAAAATAAACTTAGTTTTCACCACTTTTGTATATTTGTATAAAATATCAACACATTTCAGAGCCCACTGCCCCTTCGTCAGGATGCAATTATATACTCTGAAGAAGAAGATCATAAGTCTGTTTGAAAATATCAGTTCATACGAAATCTGCACCTTCCACCATAATAATAACGTTAAATAAAAACAGAATTTAAAAACTCCTACCACTTCTTACTAAATATATATTTCTTTGTATTGAATCAATGTTTTATATTCAATTTTATTTTGTATTACTTAGATTAATGCATGTTTATTTTTTACAACCGCAAATTTATATAATTTTGTTACTTTTATCACAAATTCATACCTTTACTCCTCTGTACACAAGTTTCTGACACACAGAGATAGTTAAAAAAACTCTTAAAATAATATAAAAAAAAATAAAAAACAAATTTCAAAAATAACCCATAAAAATCAAGTTTTTATTATACTCCCTTTCTTTGTAAAATATAACAACAATTAAAGACGAATTAAAACATATAACATAACACTAAACTTACAGTAATTTAATATATTTCTAAAATATCAGATGTTTTGAGCTTTGATAAGACACTTCATGCTTTGAAGATTAAATTCTAAAAAAATTTGTCAGTCAATTTAGATTTTTGAAATTCGTAGTGAAGTACTTATTATGTATACCGACGGAGTAATTCAAATTTAGAAAATATTCCACGACGGGCCGCCGTTGCTGGTAATCAAACTTTTGTAATGATTCCAATTTGAAAAAACCATTAAAATTTCTAAAAATCCAAAATTATACTATAATTATTAATTTTTTTAACGAAAATTTGATAGATCTTCTTGATCGTCGCCACGAGTCTACTTGAAAAGTTTCAGCTCGATTGAATCACGGGAAAAGGGTTAAAAATCGATCCAAAGTTTTTTCGACGGCAAGCCGGCAAGCAAGTAAGTAGACGACACGAGTTAATATAAAGGGAGTAAATATGTTTTATTTTTATTTTAAGTGTTTTATTGTGCCACTTTATCCAAAAATAACAATTAAAATAATAATATGAAGAAGAAGAAACAATGGCACCGAGTCTCGTCTCGTTTAATTAATTACATATTAGACAATTTGACATGAAATTCATTGCTCCCTGTATCTATGTACCTATGTACATTGTACATGCATTATCCCTAGCTATGTGTATATATTTTCGATTACGTTGTCAAGATTTGATGAGAGATCCGAAAACCCAGCATCTCAAATTACAATGATTATATTTAATGAAATATGGAATTAAGCGTGAAGGCTGATTGTGTTCTCACCGAGATAATTAGACCAACTCGGAAGCAAAACTTTAATAATTCGATGAAACCATCATTGGCTGGGATTCTTTCAATGATCATAACGTGTAATCAAAAAATATCGTAAAGTAACCCCATCTACATATGCATATAGAAAACTGAGTGTTCATCTATTTGTTCTTTATATTTATCAGTTAGGTGCTGCCTTCTTATGTCTGAGATGCTCTTAAACTTGTGGATTCAGGATTGCATTCTTTAGTTACATGAGTACCTACAATCATGAGCGATGTTCATTCTAGGTTACTTAATATTCTACAGCCTTTGACCCATCTAAATCAATTTTTCTTCCTCAGTTCTCTTTAGAACCATGTAAAAAACATGATCACTATTATCTTTTCGATGAAAGTAATAAAGTAAAATACATTTAATTTTTACTCCCTTTCTTTTAACTCGTAGGTCTGCTTGCTTGCTTGTTTGTCTGACAATGATTTATGTAGGTATAAAAATTATTCTATACATTGCTCTATCCGCTGGTGGACGCAAGTTATATTACGAAATCGTTAGATATTTTTACTCCCTTTATATTAACTCGTGGCGTCTGCTTGCTTGCCGTCAACAAAAACTTTGGATCGATTTTTAACCCTTTTTCCGTGATCGAATCGAGTTGAAACTTTGCAGGCAGACTCGTGGCGACGATATAAATGATCTATCAAATTTTCGTTAAAAAAATAATAATTATAGTTTAATTTTGGATTTTTCGAAATTTTTTATTACTCCCTTTCGTTGCTTCGCCCGACTCGAGCTCAAGCGTAGGGTAAGCCCTAAACCAGTTTTAAATAGGAAATGAGAAAGAGGGTATAATAAAAACTTGGTTTATATGGGTTTGTTTTTTAAAACATTTTTGTTTTGAAGGTTTTCTTTTATTAGGTTGATGAATAATACAACGGAAGGCCATCAAATTAGGACCAGTGGTATTTGTTTACAATTATCGAATTTGTATATTTTTTCAAGCAAATATCATAAAGACAGTGCTATTTTAGAGTTTATATGTTCGTTCACAGATTATTGTCTAATAAAAATAAAACAAAAAATTAAAATATTTCAAACATTTAAAAGTGCTTTAGCAGGTTAGGTGTGAGAATGTAGTGTGTGTTCTGAGATGAGTACGAATATGTCCACCCGTGCGGAGGCAGATTCTTCGTGTCGACACGTGTTGTGTATTGTATGAGTGCGTGTGTAATGCATGAGATGTGTCAGTAACGTTAGGATACGTAGATGAATACAGGGTGTGAATAATACTCACGATTAACAATTTTGATTATTGGCACAAGTTTACAAAGGTGGCATGTAGTATAGTTAATAGTGCGTACGTCGGTGTCTATGGCTGTCTACGAATGTCTACGGCTGTCGGTGAAAGAGTGATGTAGCGGATGGCGACCGGAGCCTAGTTGCCTGCGTCGGGCCTCTGATTGGTGGTGTCGGCTCGATGCGTACAGCTAGAAACGCCGCGGATTCCGATTCTTGATTCCCACAATGCTGTTAAAAAATAAATTTAAAGATGTATTTGGTAAAACCGCCTTTATTTGATACGCCGTAATAAGTCATAAGTGAATATTACAAAAGAGAGTAAATTTGTTTTTTTTTTTTACGGCGATTTTGTTGAAGTTCCGAATGCGGTCAATTTTAAGATGCGTGTTTAAAAGAAAGAAAAAAGGACACCCCGATTAGCCGCTGAAAATCAAAATATAATGTAATACACAAATACTCAAAAGCGGGTCTCGAGGAGCAAGAACTCAATTAGGTAACAAAGGGTCGGGAGCCGAGGTCTTAATTGATTAAAGGCCCACGTCATTTGGGGGGTTTCGGTTTTTTGTCGGGACTCATCTTGCAGCCCTTGACGGGCCGCCATCTTAATTTGGCCGGCGAACACGAGCGGGGTGTCCGAATTTTGTTTTGATTTCTAAAAATTAAATTATGTGTTCGTGTACACTAATGTTTTTACAATATTTATTTACTAACTTTTTTGTCTACTCTAATACAAAAAAAAATCTAAAAAATGTAGATAGAGCAAGGCTAAACTTATCAGAGGTGACAAAATATAGTATAATATAAAAATGTCATTTAATTAATACTTTTGAATGAATGTATTAATTAAATAACATTTTTATATCAGTATTGAATGAATAATTTTGAATAAGAATATCAAGTCATCACAATTCTTATATCCGATAAATTAACATATTAAGTTTTTTCATGACCGAGTTGTTATCTTTTATTTAGTGGGTAGAATTAATTTAATGTTAACGAATCTTACGAATTTATATTCAGTATATTAGACAAACTCTTAACCCATTCATTAAATTCAATATGCGCATATTATTTAATATGCTTCAAGGACAGATTATTTTTTAATTGGCTTTTATTTTAAAAAAATTAACAAAATTAACAAGAGGAAATGAATGGTGCAAAGTTTACCAACGCTAATAAATAATCATGTATAAATCAGTGTGTACACAATAAATAATATAGCTGTCCATTTTGAAGCAGAGGAATCTAGCGAGGTAGACAGGTATCAGAAGAAATGTTCACGTAATATTGGGTACCAAATAATTGCATGCAAAAATAGCAAAAACAAACCAGTGATTTCAAAGCATGACATTTTCCCACATAAATGCATTAATAAATTATCGCATACTACGTAACTTCTTTTTGCTTATATATATTTATGTACTATTTACTTTTCTTTACTTTATGCATTAATTACCTCATATTATGCAACTTTTTTTCTTGTTATATATATTTATATACTATCTACTTTACTTTTTACTTTATGCATTAATTATCCCATATTATGTGACTTTTTTCTTCTTTATATATTTATGTACTATAAAAAAAAATATATATATAAGTGAAACTCCCTCTCCAGACACAAGAGTTAGTCTCTTTTTGGAGAGGTACAATAATAAAAAAGTCATGTACCTAAATTTTTTTTTATGTATCAAATATGTAAATATATAATGATTTGTATTTAATAAAAAAAAATGTATATCAGAAATATTGTGCAGTAGATAAACGAAAGATGCAAAAATCTTGGCAGTCACGATTGGAGGTTTACATGTGACGTTACGGCATTGGACAAAACTAATGCATGAGAACATGTACGTGAGGTGATAGTGAGTATCATCAATAAAAGCCTGTGTATTTTTACTGCTGGATAAAACAAGAATTTTGCAAATCTGTCTTACTTTGCCTGCCATTCTTCTGATATCAATCTTGAGGACTGCCAACAACATTTCTTCAGTGCAAGTCCTTCATTTCAAGATTCTCATTTCCATCCATACTATTTCATCATCTCTTCGCAGCTTCGCACCATATGCTTGGTCTATTATCGCTTGAGCATGCAGATTTTTTGAGCATGATCTATTAGTTCTCTGGCGAATTAGTACTTTAGGTCTCTGAGATCCAAGCGTAGCTCTTTCTTTTGTTCTTTGAAAAACTTTGAATTTTATCGTGTACAATTTGATTAATCATCTAAACAACTTCATTTGTAAACCTGTCTATTCAAATAATTTTGAGCATTCTTTGTAGATCTATTATTTATTTATTATTGTTAAATGGTCCAGAGATGAGACTGCGGATCCCCATACACATATTCGCGGACACCCAATGGTCCACGGACCACAAGTTAAGAAACATTGTTTTAGCGTGAAGCAGTCATACAACTTTGTCTCTTCCTCACATAGACATCGTTAAGGCACACTTTTGACGTGTTTCAGTAGACCAAAAATCGACCTGTTCCGCATACACATGGACACGGACCGATGGAATTCGACACTCGTCCATACTTGCAGTGGCAGCATAGAATTGCAATTATTAAAAAAAGTACCGATGTGAAAGTCCAAGTACTTAAGTAGGAGCTCGTGTTAGACTTTCACGTAATATTCAATGGTGAAATGACATGGTTTGACATGTCCTCGGCCCTCGTGTGTAATCTTGTTCGGAAACGTTGTTCGCCCAATTGTCATCAAACCAGGGGGGCGTTTCCGACGTCATAATTTTCGAAAACCACAAAAAACGGCATCGTGACCCTAAAATTAATGAAACATAACTGGTTATTACAGCGGACATAATAATAACATTAAATAAAATGGGAATGAAATTAATTTCTTTGGGACTCAGGTAGAAAAAGGTTCACTGCGAAGGTTGTTTCCGTAAGTCTTATGAAATATACATCAGATTGGGTATTATTACACAATAATACGCATTTAATGACTTTATGAAGAGATGAAGTAGTTACTTCAAAGTGGACTGAAGCACGTCAGATTCACGGAGATCACAGCGTCAGTACAGATATCTTTATTTATGTAGGTATAAAAATTATTCTATACATTGCTCTATCCGCTGGTGGACGCAAGTTATATTACGAAATCGTTAGATATTTTTACTCCCTTTATATTAACTCGTGGCGTCTGCTTGCTTGCCGTCAACAAAAACTTTGGATCGATTTTTGACCCTTTTCCCGTGATCCAATCGAGCTGAAACTTGGCAAGTAGACTCGTGGCGACGATCAAGAAGATCTATCAAATTTTCGTTAAAAAAAATGAATAATTATAGTATAATTTCGGATTTTTAGAAATTTTATTGGTTTTTCAAATTGGAATCATTAGAAAAGTTTGATTACTAGCATAGCGGCCCGATAACGTCGCGGAATATTTTCTAAATTTGAATTACTCCGTCGGTATACATAATAGGTACTTCACTACGAATGTCGAAATCTAAATTGACTGACAAATGTTTTTAGAATTTAATCTTCAAAGCATGAAGCTCGTCGTTCTCTTAAACCTCCTTTTCCTTCTCACTTAACCAAAGCCTCAAAAACCCATTGACCATTTTAGAAATATATTCAATTACTGACCTAAGTTTAGTGTTATGTTTCTCAACCCTTTGTTTTTGGTAACTATCTCGTCCCTGTTCTCCTAACCCCTGTTGGTCTTTTTATCTCTCCTTGTGCAATTGGGTAGCGTTATATGTTTTAATTCATCTTTAATTGTTGTTATATTTTACAAAGAAAGGAAGTATAATAAAAACTTGGTTTTTATGGGTTACTTTTTTTATATTCTGTTGGGTATTGATGTAAATAGTGTCAGATTTTTTCAAATGAAGAGAACACAACCAAAAAAAATGATCATGTGTTCTCTTTCATTATTTATAAGTTTTTCGAATTGGCTCTAAGAATACGAAGGAGATGTCGAAAGTGATAACTTTTGTATACTTGACATTCCATCTTAAAGGACTGTAGTTAAATTAAATAATAATGAACAAAAAAACTTTTTTCGAAGTAGTCTTTAAAATTTAAAAAGAAAACTACTTATGTTAATACCTAATATCTTATCTATATTATTCAAAACGTCAAAATGACGTCTTTAATTTTTCAAGCATATTTCGAAAAATGCTTTAAACGTAAGAAACGCGGACTGTCTTTACTTTTACTCTCTTTTTTGGCTTTTTAAGTAGGTTTTTAGTAGGTAATGAGAAATAATTATTTCAAAAACCAAAATGTAATACAAAAAGTAATGTTTCCAGTATACCTAATTAAGTCAATAAAACAACAGTAAAATAATAATAATACATTAATATAAGTTGAAAATATTTCAATAATTGATATTACAGAAAGGTTTTTCCGCTATAAGCCAAAACAATTGACGAGTATTCATGAATATGGATGAGGCGAGAGTTGTCTACCAGAACAGAATAATGTGGCGTTCTATTGACTTCTTACGTATTCGGGGAAAATGAAAAGTTAAGGAATCAACATTAGTTGTCCTATCCGCTATACAATTAGACACACATTTAAATACGTTCCTATTATGAAATAAGCAATATTGCTATTTCGGTTTATTGACAGTTATTGTATAACATTGCAATGCCGTTAATTTTGACGTTTTAAGTTTGATAGATTTGAGTAAATAGAAAGCTCATTATTCATTATTGTGAATAACTTAACGATTGTTTAGGTTTTAGGGCTTTCTGATTGATTGAATTCATTAATTTCAAACGTATCAAACCTAAAATGTCAAATTTGGTGGCATTACAATGTTATACAATGAATGTCAAGATACAAAAATAGCAATATTGTTTATTCCAGGATACGGTCGATAATGTGATATTTTCGTATAATAGTTAATAAAACATTTTATATAAAATATATCATAAAATTGAAAAAATATTAGAATATTGAAAAATATGCGAACTTGAATGCCGATCTGTACATTTCACCCAAAGTGTAAAAAATATTTTTTATTGAAAACTAGCCCGTCAAAAACGACAGAACATCGCGTTTTTGCTAAACCCTATTGTCAATTGATAGTATATTTTTGGCGGTCTACGGAGAGGCGGTCGTAGCAACATGCGTTAAGTGGCCGGTTCGGGTTTGCTGGCCCGGGGTTCAAGCTCCATCTCCGGCCATTTAATTTGTTTTTTAGCCGTGAATTCAAACGAAATTACGGATATTACACGAAGTTACGAACAGACAGACAGATGGACGGACAGACAGCGAAATTACTATGTTTGATTGAAGAAAAACCCCCCGAAGTTTTTGCTACAACTTACAAGAAAATACACTACACAACTTATCATGGAAAATATTGGCCGTGGCCTGACTATCTGCTAGTAACTTTTAACTTTTATTGCGGTTATAAAAAAATTGTATAAGTCAGATAAAGAGCAGTGATGCCAGTTAGCTAAATAATACCTATTACGCCGAGTCAAAAATGCTGTGAAGTAGAAGAGGGCGAAGATGTTTAATTAATTTAGTAAAGGCTCGGCGGCCCGCCGCTCTCCGCTGTCCGTGTTCCAAATAATCACTTAGAATCACGAAAATATTATGATCTACAGGACGTGTTATTAAGTATTTAAAATACCGCGTGCGTGAATGATCCTATCAAATAATAGGAGAATACATATTTTTTATACGCAACATAATTGCTGTTGCAGTACGACACTCGTATCTTGGCACGAAATAAAAATTGTTTATTTATTTTATTTTTTCATAGCATTAACAATCTGATGATAAAGGAAAACAAAACCAAGAATTAATCCGCTAAGTCAAGGCTTTCGAGATGTGGGTCTAAAACGCATATTGAAAGTTTTCTGGTGGATAGAGTGACGAATGATGAAGTCCTCTGGTGTATGGGAAAAACCGAGAAGTGTTGCGAACTGTCAAAGCGAGAAAGCTGGAGTATGTCGGATATATTATGAGAAGACCACAATGTGTATAGTCTAAACCATTTTATTACAAACTCATCATCTAGGAGAAAATAATAGTAAAAGTAAAAAAAATGGTAAAAGAAGCGCAGAAAGACGCCGCATCTCATGGTGGCGTAACTTTTGGGACTGGTATAAGTGTAACTCGACCGAGGTGTAACGTGCGGAGATAAATAAAATCGTAACTGCCAGAATGATCACCGACCTCTAATAAGACCATACTAAGATTTACCATAAGAACCGATACAAAGAACAATGAGACGAAGGAAATAAAGGCAAACAGGAGAATAAGTGATAATAAGAAAATGGTCTTCAAGTCTATATATTTGTTTATATTATTCGTTAAAGCATAACAAGTATCGCTGTTGTTGTTGGTTTATACTAAATTACCAATTAAGGTAAATGTTTTATGTTGAATTATTAGACTCGATAATGAATAAAACTCGCGAGATTACGTTAGTTACATATTACTAAAAAATGTTGACTAAACAGTTTTGTGGCGGGAGAGGGAATGGCTCCTTGCTGATTTATGCAGATTCTCTCCTAGTCGTCCTGGCTAATCTTCCGTTTGTGCTCGCTTCGCCAGATGTCCTTCAGGGCCTGTTCACCACAATTTCTATAATCAACATTATTCTGTTTAGTTTCGGTGTCTTCTTAACTAGATCGAGATCTGTGCTAACAAATAACAATAGTCTATAAATTAACATATAATTTACAAAATTTAAAATTAGGATTAAGAAACATAAATTTCAATTTAATATCAGATAATGAGAGAGACTGCATTGTCTATGCAGGCAATATCTATGCAGGCGCAATTTCATCGACAGTCATCTAGAGGAAGACCAAAGAACTCCTGGAAGACTGAATGCTCCTATATCCTACGGAGAAACGGCCTGGAAGAGGAGAAGCGATCCCCAGAACCGAAAACATACAGCCTGAGAACGAGAAGAACCGATCTCAACAGACTACCTGACCACAAGCTGAGACAGTGCAAAGAAGAAGAAAGAAAAAAAGATATGAGAGGGATTGCATCCGCGTACGTACCTAAGTAGCAGTGGCAAAATATATCTACAAGTGTATAAAATTAGTGTAAATTAAAATAATTGTGTTGCATAATTGCCATATCAATTAAATAATATAATTTTTTTTAAATACTGTGTGCAAAAAATTAAACTCGAATAGAAAATCATCTGCCAGCATTCAGAGAACATATTATTTTTTGAAAACCTGAATAGAAGCTTGCAGCTAATTATTGTTCTTTGTCTGAAAGAAAAATTCACGCTGTACCAAAGATTTTTGAGGCACCACATAAAAGTGTTTATATTAGTTACATTTTTTTTTCAAAAATACATAAATAAATCAACCATTTTTACAAATTTCAGTCAGTTTCTTTGAAAGCTTGCTGTGGTCAGAACGTAGCGTTAGACAAAAGCATCTCTCGGGTTCCATTCTCGTATAGGTGCGAGTTACAGGAGCGTGCCGGAGCCCCGGGTCGATCGAACCGTGTATGGAAAAATGCCGGGGAAGATGATGGTGTTTTTGAGTGTGGTTTTGTTGTTGCATTCGAGAAAATTATCTTTTAATTGAAATGTTACAAAGCAAGGCGTCTCGCGGGCGAGCAATAACTTACCGCCGAACCGGGCTGCGTGTTCCGGCCGCTGGAAACATCATAATTTAGTCGTATTTACGAGCGGAGCTAACTGCTTTTGATTTATCTGGACAATGAAACGGTCGGCTGAAGCATTACACGTGAATTACATATAAAACTAAAATCTGAAAAAAATTGAGAATTTTGACTATTGGTTGCATAGGCTGCATTAAGATATTTATTTATTTGTGCATACGGTACATTGAAGAAGGTGCCCCATTGAAGAAATTGTAAAAATGACACCCTTACAGTTAAAACACTAAAAATACACAAGCGAGTAATCAAAATAACAATTAGGTATGTAAATAAAAAATATACACTGAAAATCAACACTGTATAAAAGCAAGGGCAGCATTATCGAAAAATATAAAAAATGTTTTGAATGCAGGCACCGACGATAACTAATTTAGAATTTACTGAATTCTTGATTTTATTTTTCAATCCCTCATGTTTACTATGAATTTATAGGCTATATTTCCTATAAAATCTCGAATTTAATACATTCTAAATTAGTAATCCTCGAAGAACGCATTTAATTTTTTTTGGAAATTGCTGCCTTTGCCTTTATAATCCACATATGATGTAAAAAATTAACCGGCCACTCAGAATCTTCTGGTTTGTGTCTTTTGGGGTATTATGCCATGTTTTGACGACCTTTCGTGACGACTTTCTTTGCCGAGGTTTCGGATCCAACTGCAGGGTCCATCATCAGCGCTGATGTATTATTGTGAGTGTTGGTGTTGTGGTTAAATATTCACCATTCTTTTTTTTATTCGAAGGGTTATGGACAGAATTGCCAGAACTCTCAAGAAAAGAGACATCAAGATAATTTTTGGAACCAACTCAAAAATTATGGACCTGTTGACCAATCAGAGAAGGATTGAGAATGCTTAGAAACTGGCTGTATATACCTGTAGACTCAACTATCAAGACTGCGGTAAGATATACGTGGAACAAACGGCACGTACAATTTCCAAAAGGGTTGACGAGCACAAACGGGTATGCATACGCGGTCATCCGGAAAAACTAGCACACACCGGCCATAACTTTTCATTCTAATCGAAAATCTTTGGAAAGCTTAAGAGTCGCCATACGCGTCTTGTCAAGGAAGTACTCGAAATCTACAAGCACCCGATAAATATTAATAGAGATGATGGTCTCAAATTAAAAACGTCATGGTATCCGGCGCTTCAAAGTCAAGCTCGTCGCACATTTCGCAGATATAGTGATCAGACAATAGATAAAACATACACAAAACACTATAAAACACATGACTCCGACACGGTATTGCCACGTAACACATAAACACCAAGCTTTTAACACAACGCTGACAACTTTCTCTCCCTGTTTTCCACACGATATTGCAATCCAATATTTCATCACAACACCAACACAACACTCACAGCAACTCTTCAGCCCTGCTGTCCATCAATGGGATCCGAAACGTCGGCCAGAAATGTCGTAAAAATACGAAATAATACCCCAGAAGACGCAAACCAAATTATATAAGAATTGTCTGTTTATAAATCATATTGAGTTCTTTCAATATTGTACAGATTATTCTCACAGGTTTATTTTCAGTACAAAAAAAATGCATTTCAACTTCACTAGGCATAATAAAATAAAGTGTTGCTGCGGTAGTTTCTATGACATTCTAACTCTTCCAAATGACATGATTTATTTTTATGTTTTTTAAATACATTTTTCATACCATCCTGTACCATTATCAATAGTCCGCTTGGGCCAAGGTGTAAATTACAGATGGTTCATGAGTTTTCTTCTTTTTTCATATATCTCGGCGTTAGTTAATTTCGGATCAAATTAATTTACGAACCTCCAAGGCTAGGTCGGCCTGGCCGCCGCTAACGGAGCAGGTCTTCGTGTGTAATTAAAAACTATTTAAATAATAACAATAAAAAGTAAGTATAGACTTGTTGTTCAGCGGTTTGAGTGTACCAAAACACTTTTCTATAATTAAGTCATCATGGGTGCCTCAATATGCACTATGCCATTATTAAAGCGTCGTTTTATTAAAATTGTATGCAAATTAAAAAAGTTTAACATATGAATTGCTGTAATCCGCGGACCTACTCATTATGTGTAGGTATCTACTATCTATCTACATGCGCGAGTGCCGGGTTGGTAGTGTATTCCCAGGAATTTTTACGAATAATACATTCTATTACATAACAATAATATATTTTGAAAATGAACACGATGCACGATGGTGGAGACGCCTACATATTATAGGAAAAATATAATTAAAAATATAAATGCGAAGTGATTAATACTCTCGCCTGGTATCCAGTGGTCGGTGGTTCGAGTCTCATTCCAGGACACCAGCAAGTTACTCCTATTTTTATAGCACAGGCGTTTAGCTTGCTTTGAAAATAGTAAGAATATTGATGTGACACGTATTTAGTGTTTGCATTTCTATTTAAAAAATATCATGTCTATTATTTTACGCTGCATGCGAGATAAGAAATGAAAATTTTAATTTATTAAATAAAATTTAACCCATGTAAACAAAGTTTTAGTTATAAATACTTTATTAAATAACAATTATCAAACATAATAATTTTGTTGTCTGTCCGTCCGTCTGTCCCTGTAACGTCCGTAAATTCGTTCGGATTCACGACTAAAAATACGAAATTAAACGGCCGGAGATGGGGCTTGAACCCCGGGCTGGCAAACCCGAAGGCGGAAACGATAGCGATGTTGCTATCGCCGAGCCTGCATTACCCGTCAAAATATAGTAAATATAAGACTAAGCAAAGACGCGAACGATGTTCCGTTCATCGCCAGGGTTTAGAATAGTACATTTAACTACAGGCAGGGGAAATATAAAAAAAAAATTCAAATACTCTGTTAAAAGTCGTTATTACTATTTCATGGGTGTCGGCTATAAATAAGTAAATACTTATTCTTTAGGAACTGGCAAGTAAAAGTACCTTCATTTTTGACGAGTTACAGCTAGTTGTAAAATAAATTATTTTTCAGAATAAAAATTTAGAGTCCAAGATATAAATATTTTTAGAATAGTACCAGTAAGCAGGTAGGTACTTGCCCGAACATCTGAGATAAATTTACATTTTTATGTGTGTGTGTATGTGTGACCCCAAATGTATATAAGAATGCATTGTCATTGATATTGTTGATTGGAACGAGAGGTTTGAGTGATGACGGAAAGTTTGTTAATTTTCACTTCAAAGAGTTTTCTAAGAGAAATCACGCAAGATCGGCGAATCAAGTCAATAATCAGATAAAAAAGTTAATATATAGGAATTTTAAAAAGTAACCCATAAAAACATAGTTTTAATGATAAATCTTTATACGCGAGGTCTCGGATTCCATTTTATTGTACCTAGCTATTTTTATTTTCTTGACTAAGGCCGGCGCCACACTAAGCGCATCTTCCGCCGCGTCTTTTCCGTTGTGGAACGCTGCTACGTTGCTTTAGATATGTATTTTTACATGAGAGAGTACAGGTATTATCCTTGGTTTTACCCAACCATTCTTCTCCAGGGTATCCTTGGCTACAATAGTTTAGAGGATAAATTAATGTGTACTTTATTACGCATTTTTATCGATCGTTGCGCGGTTTAGTCGATAACCCTAAAATTATGAAGAGCTTTAGTTTGTATGTTCCTCATAATTTTTTTATTTAAATAATAATAGAAACCTAAAAGGTTTATGGATAACATTTTTACATGATTCAATATAGGAATATAATAATAATATAATTTAGATACAAAGTCATTTTTTTATAGTTGGCCGAGTTTTAGCATTTTTGTCACATCTGTTTTGAATTTGTCAGTGGTCAGTTGTGGTAGGTCGTTGTATAATTTTAATCCGTTGCAAATTTGTCGAGATTGTCTTGTTTTTGTTTTGGCGTGTGTTATGTGATAGTTTTGAGCCGTTCTAGTGTTGTGTTGGTATTTTTCGTGTATTTCGTGTATTTTGTGTTTTTCGTGTTATTTGTCTTGTACATGTCTTGTACGAAGACATGTACAAGACAAATACATGTCTTTATCTTGTATTTCGCCGATTGCTAGTCTGTGAATGATTTTAAGTGTTTCGATTTTTGTAATGCTTTCGATGTTTAATTAATTAAACAAACATTGAAAGCATTACAAAATTGTGTTATACGGTGTTACACCTTAGACAGCGTCAGCTTAGATTCACATTCCATTATACAGGACCAACCTTCCAATTGTTATGCCTTTAGAAGAGCTACTGCTATGCTGTACAATATAATTCTGGACATTGATCTGTTCCTATGAGAGGGTCTTCCGAAACAGGATTTTCGTACACCATTGATATGAATGAATTTATATACGTTTGATATTTTATTGTTTGTACATTTTCTCACTTGTTTGTAACATTTATGAATTAAACATATATTTGTAATGCAATAGTGGGATTCTCCTACACCTTTGATGTAATGATTTTATATATGTTTAATATTAGGTCCTTACATATGAAATTGAGGTTTTGCCGTACGGGCAAATTTGATCTCAAATATCTTCTCTTTGGTTAGGAATTCCAAATCCAAATTTATACAACTATTTACTCATGTATTTGTGTTTTGAAAATTATAATTCATTTGTTTTTTCCTCAATTGTTTTTTTCTTTGCGTCACTCAGTTTACAAAATGAAAAACTTGAAATATCGCGTTATTTACGAGTACGAGTTCCACCGTGGCACCAGTGCTGCAGAAACGGCTCGAAGGATTAATGATGTGTATGGCGACGGTGCCGCAAAAGAAAACACAGGGCGTTTTTGGTTCCAACGTTTTCGTTCTGGAAATTTCGACCTGCAGAACAAGCCCCGTGGACGGCCGGAGACCAAAGTTGATAATGAAGAATTGAAGGCTATTGTGGAAGCGGATCAATCGCAAACCACATCCGAGTTAGCTGCAGGCTGCGGTGTTAGTGATAAAACAGTTTTAATCCACTTGAAGCAAATTGGTAAGGTGAAAAAGCTTGAAAGGTGGGTACCTCACGAATTGAGTGAAGCAAATCAACAAACGCGCGTTGACTGCTGCGTTGCATTACTCAACCGGCACACTAATGAAGGGATTTTAAATCGAATCATTACCTGTGATGAAAAGTGGATCCTGTACGATAATCGGAAGCGCTCATCGCAATGGCTGAACCCTGCCGAACCAGCCAAACCATGCCCCAAGCGAAAATTGACTCAAAAAAGTTACTTGTGAGCGTTTGGTGGACTAGTGCTGGTGTCGTTCACTACAGCTTTCTTAAATCTGGCCAGACGATTACGGCAGATGTCTATTGTCAGCAACTGCAAACCATGATGGAAAAGCTAGCTGCTAAACAACCGAGGCTGGTTAATCGCTCTAGGCCACTGCTGCTTCATGATAACGCTAGACCACACACTGCACAACAGATGGCTACCAAATTAGAGGAGGTTCAATTGGAATGTCCAAGACATCCACCGTACTCTCCGGACCTTGCCCCAACAGATTACCATTTTTTTCGAAATTTGGATAACTTCTTGCAAAGGAAAAAATTCAACTCCCATGGGGCAGTCCAAACCGCCTTCAAAGATTTTATTGATTCCCGTCCGAATGGTTTTTTTAGTAAAGGGATCGATGAACTACCTATGAGATGGCAAAAGTGCATAGATAGCAATGGTACATACTTTGATTAAATAAATATATTATAATAAAAAAAAATCGGCTTTATGTTCCTCCCATACTAAACGTCAATTTCATGTGTAAGGACCTAATATATGATTTTGTTGTTTATATATTTCTAACTTATTTATAACATTAACAAAATTTGTGTATGTAATGTAGGTAAATGAAATATAAAAAAAGAATACATTGAATTTCCATACAATATGCGCTTATCTAACACACTACGCGAATGATCGGTCGATAAAATTGCTTTGCCGAATTGACGCGACGGAAAAGACGCGGTGGATCATCCGCGCAGTGTGGCGCCGGCCTAAGAGATTCATTTGATTGAATTGAGATTAATTCATATAAATCAGCTACAGAAAAGTATTGCAGCGTTCTAATTTTAAAATAGTATTACGTATTATATGCAGCGAATAAGAGACATACTTTTTTTGTTTGGTGAGCGCTTACAATACTGATATAGATTACAAAATTCTGTTGTTGATTAATGGAAAGCGCCCACGCTTTTATTTGGAGAGTGACGCATTTTTTTTTATTTTTAATACTTCTAAATATAAGCGTTTTTTTAAATATATTTTTTTAATATATGTAACATAATTTTTTACTTTTTAATCTTTATTTCATACAAAATCACTTCGGTAGGAAACTAACGCTACCTGCTCATTAATTTATTTCCTATTTAAAAATTTGATTAATTAATTACGATAGATTTATTGGTTAATTAGTGAAACTTAACTGATTCATGTGTTGTCATCGAGAATACGTCTGTGCGCAACTGGATTGGACGTTGGGAAGCGAGTGAAATATCGATTATAAGTTTCCGTCTAGACAAGCAGACAAATTAAAAACGATTTAAATAATAACAATAAAACGTACAGGTGAAGCTAATATAAGCGTGGTAAAATTAGGACGCATCGAGCGAGGTTTGTTTTAAACAATTACGAAGGAAACATTTATAATATACCGCACCAAAAGCGGCATATTTAGGCAGCGCGCAACGTGGCTGCTCGGCGCACCAGCTCCGACGATTATACGAAACGTGGATGAGTGTGCGGCTAATTGAAATATCCAAACACGCCAACCGAGAATTGCCTCAAACCTGGCAACCGATTACTCCGGCTACCGGGTGATCCGCGTGCAATATTCTGACCAAGAATTTGTAACACCGCAGTGTAGTCATTTCATAACTTGACCGTCCGCCCGTCTTACAATTGACTTTCAAACTGTCCACCCACTACTCGACTATGGAATAATAGCGTGGGGCGGAACTATAACAATATAATAAATCGAATTAAAGTAATTCAGAGAACAATAATTAAAGTCATACTTGAAAAAGAATCAACATTCTCCACACACACACTATTCAAAATATTTCCAGTCCCAAAGGTAGAAAATATATTTAAAAAATAGCAATTATGCAACTCATCAAGAAAACGAACATACAAAATTCGAAAAAAACACATCACCAAGATTACAAGTTAACTTTAACATCTCAAAATACAATACAAAAAAGTTATATAAGCCTAAGCGCTTTCGATGGACACAACCATCATCTTCAGAGGCAATATTAGAACTAATTGTAAATCAGTATGGCCGACAAATAGAAAGTAAAGGGATGACGGATAGGGAGGGGGGGGGGCGAGTTAGTTATTTATTGGCATATACAACGGTAATTAATTTTTACATACAATGTTACTTATTTTAACAATGGGGATAACGCAGGTGAATGTTTTTTAGGTTATTTTTATTTTTGATTGCTTTATTAATTTCTAGTATTTCTCGAGCATCCAGTTTACGACCTTTCGCCTCTAGATGTAGAACCCTAACATTATTTTGACCAAACAAGAGATCATGTTCAATACAGAGGTCCGCCATCTCAGAGTATCCGGATAGTCCTCTGAATGCTCTTAGATGTCCTTTTATTCTGGTGCCTATATCTCTACCATATTGCCCGATATACATAGCATCACAATCATTGCATGTTATGTCATAGATGCCACTCTTATCCACCCACTCCTGCTTATCTTTACAATTGAAAATTGTGAAGATAATCCTGCTTAGTGGTATTTTGTACTAAAAATTACGCTTTTAAGCGTACCTTAATCTTTAAATCATCTAAGTATTGACTCTGAATTCGGGCCTAGGTAAAAGTTTCAAATTTTTTTAAATGTCACTATAGGGTCAATCAAGAGGAATGAGCGAGCACTGGAAAAATTAAAGAAGAAAATTGAGGTGTATCTTTGGACCGGTTCTAGAAAATGGACTTTGGCGCAGACGCGCTCTATAGTCTGTTTAAGGAGAAAAACGTTTTAAAAATTTATAAAACTAGAAGACTTCGGTGGCTGAGTCATGTGGAAAGAATGACCGAGCATTAAGCACCAAAGTCCCTGCTGAAATCAAGACCGATAGGGCGAAGGAGCTTAGGTAGGCCAAAATGAAGATGGAGTGACAACGTCTTCGAAGACATATCTGCCTTGGAGCTTCTGCTGAGAGCTGGCACAAAACCGAGATGACCGGAGGAAGACTCTTGGGCACCCATCAGGGGTTGTAGAATCAAGAGTGATGATGATGATAGGGTCAATCCATTCCAAGTGTTCAAAAAAGTGTTTGCTTAATAATCTCAGAAATAATAATATTATACAGATCCATTTCCTTATGTTTTGGCAGTTGAATTTTTTTTTTTTAAATTTTTGTTGTCAGGTTCAAAAATGTTGGCAAATTTGGTTTTAATCCGCACCGTGTTTTTCGCATTTTGAAGGATCAATAATTTTCTAAATTAAACAGAGTTCGATTATCCTAAGCTTTTCAAATAAACTGCATTGTACTCAATATTTTTGATATATTTTTTTTAAATAGCGATGCGAAAACGAAATACGTGTCGCATCAATGTTCTTACTATTCTCAAACTATGCTAAAACCCTGTGCTGTGAAAATAGGACTAACTTGCTGGCGTCCTGGAATGGGGCTCAAGCCACCAACCATCAGATCACTAGACGAGCATCCAATTAAATCAAAGTTCTATTAACTAACCTAAAACTTTGTAGATAAAGTTATTTAACACTAATGAACAAAATTCAATTTTCGTATGATAACTTAAAAATGAACGGTTTGTCATCCTCAATTTTTTCTATGCTTTTATATGCAAGAGTTTAGTTATCTTATATAAAACATAAACGGTAAGTATGTAGGTTACTTTTTATAAATTATACTCTCTTGAAGGCTTTAGAGATTTATATATTTTTTTACTGAAGTTCGATACTATAAAGACCTTTTATGAGTGCATTTTTCAGACTTTTATATGGTCTTCCAACACAGATAATGCAGTTAAAAAATTGAAAAAACACACACACACATGTACACTTCAAAAAATTTATTTTCGAGAATAGAGATTATTGAAATTATTCGGTTTACAATGAAAATGTGTCAATATTGATTTGAAAATGAAGAGTACCTATTGTTTGTTCTAAGAAATCGTGGTACTGGAGAGAAATATCAAATATTCATATTGAAAAACGAACCAGTCGCAAGAACTGACAACTAAAGAGCTATTCGCTGATTGCAGATCTCTGTTCTACGCTAGTCTGCACGGTGGGGACATCTATCGAGCTTCTCTCTTTTTCTCTTTTTTTACAAAAATTTTTTTACAAAAATTTGTACAAATGTTGCTCAGTCCGACTTTAATTATGGAAAATTAATTTATCTATTATTCGATTGGTCCATGTCAAGTGGGCAGCTGGCGCCTTCCGATACACTATTAATAATGACATATTCGGAAATGTCTGCGTCATAATACACACCGGGTAATTAAATCCACGCAATCGGAATGGCACCATAACGATGTCAAGTGTGTTGGGTTTTTTGATTGGCTTTGTCAAAATAATAGGCGGGCGGCGGCGCCCACGCTTTCATTACGATCGTTTAATTTGTAACACGCCCCATTAAAATGTTAATAGCTACTCAGAATCAATGTTCCATTTCAATTCTTATTAATATCTACTGTGAAATAATAATAAAGACGCTTCTTGGTCATAACATTTTATTTATTCCGTTGTTCGTGTTTGTTAAACACGAGCGGATGGTCCGAGGGGCGGCGAACCTTTTACGGTAAATTGTTTTCATTTAAGATAAATCATAGAAGTATCACAGAGAGTGACCCAGTAATTGTGACCTGTATGAGCTGGCTCAAGTGATCACTTTACACAATGCAACGTTGACCAATTCCACCGTAAGAACATCCATACATTATCAAATTTTTGAAAATTGTATACAGAGTTATTTGGAAAACATTAATAAACTCGTAGGACTATATTTCTGCCTTGATTATGAGTCGAAAATGTTTGAGCTATTATGACCTAATATCAATAGTTATTCAAATATGCGACATGAAACTTTACATTTTTTTTTCAATATTTCTGACTTTTTTTGTATAACGTTGGACTATAATTACATTATACATTTGTATATTGGTAATATCAATAACTTTCCGCAAAAACACTGGCTGCGATGAGGCCACTATCAAACATGACTTTAGTACAAACAATTATTATTATTATTTTTTTAAATGAGCAGAACGACGTGTCTTATCATGTCATGCTTTATTATCAAAATAGTGTAAGATATAATATAATGTCTACCTTGCAAATTTTTTTGTCATCTTTCTAAATCTCTTAACTTGTTAGTGAAGGCTTTTCACAACATGGCTCCTCAATGTTGGCGTAGTAGTTATGACTTTCACTAATGAACCTTATTCCAGGACACCACCAAGTTATTCCTATTTTCATAACACAGGCGTTAAGCTTATTTTGAAAATTTTATTTTATTAATATAAAAAAAAAACAATTTGTGAATACACAAAAATTTTCGAGTTACTTTGTTTGTGAGTGATTTTTTTACGAGCAATTTAATCTTAAAGACTCAAGGCTCAAGTATAAAATAATAAATAGTATAAAATACAACAAAAAAGGATTAATTCTCTATGCAGCCCTATGTTATGACTCCAGCGAAACGTCTAGAATTGAATCTCAACACATCAATACGGTTCGTATGAAACATCCATTTGTTTTATTATTTAAATATGTAAAACTATGTATTATTAACCTTAAATCTTTATGAAAAAATGTAATTGAAAATAAAAATACATAATTCTCTCTGTAACAAACGCTTCGCTATGCTAGAACGCGCTGTAAGCCACTAGCCTTAACTTGCGCCCTAAATATATAGCAAAAGTACGTCATTTTTTACAGCTGGTTCAATAATACCTCTATGCCTGGCGTCAATAATGCCCCTTCCTACAATACAATTAAATAGCTCAACCTTCTTCCACATTACAATATTATTAATTTGAAATGTTTGAAACGACTGGCTCGTATCCATTTTGTCCTGACATTCGCCCATCAAAATATAAAAACCCGCTATTGTTGAGTTTATTACAGAACCGTGGAAGACTGACATCTGTTGGGGTTTTGTATTACTTTTCAATATTGCCTATCTGACAAAACGCTTATTCACTGGAAATTGGGTATTCAGATTGATGGCTTTCCGTCGTAGTTTCCATCATTGTTTTCGCCAGACTATTCATCATTGTTCCCATCGCAAGAATGATGGCTAAATAAAATCAAAGTGCCAACGATTTAGTGAATATAGTTGCATATTAGAATCCGTATATAAATATATTTGTGGATGGAATGGCGTCCAAATGGTTGGTAAGCCGCTGCGGGTGTACTCTGATGGGGTAGTTTTTTTTTGTGTCTCAATCCTAGGATCGGTCTGCACTAGGGAATGCAATCCCGATCCCGCGAGATTGGGATCCCGCGAGATCTTGAGGCATTTTACGAGATCAATCCCGAACGGAAAAATCGGACGAGATTATCGGGATTGATCACCATTTTTTATGTTTTGTATGTTTAATTGTATATGTCTATAAAGCTTTTAATAAGTACTTAAAACTTATGTTCATGTCACATTCAAATAATGAAAATAGCTTTGAATAATATTTGCTGTATTTTATCAACCTAACATAGTAATAAAGATTACTACTAGTTAGTAGTTTTTACTCTATTACATTGACTGATTGATGCTTGGAAAAACGCCTACAAAAACTTTAATGCAATGATTAATAAGGAGCATTTTATTAAAATTGCTGATATAAAAATGCAAGGTATTGTCGTTAATTACTATTCAGCTCTATAAACAAATAAAAACACATAAGTATTCGGGATCCCGATCCGTAGGGATCTCGCGGGATTGGAAATTCTACTCTCGAGGGATCCCGAAAGAGCAATCCCGATGGATTGCATTCCCTAGTCTGCACCAAGCACTCGATCTCTCCAGTCCTCTCTGTCACCTGCCAGCCTTTTCATTTGTTGTTAGGTGCTACAGCGCACATCTCCGATAACCTGGTGTATGTATTGTTGATTTCAATATTTCTCTCGACGATGGTAAAAAGCAGGCCTGAGTGCCTTATGTTATTACCTATCCAATTCGCTCGCTGTTGGGCGATTCTGTTCAGGAGCCGCCTCTTTTCGCCCACCCTGCTCAACACCTCGTTGCTGCGGATATGATCTGACCAATGGATAAGTGGGGTAGTAGATCTATTTAAAATGCTACGAAATGCCAAACCATGAAGTCCGTCTTCTTAGCATTCCAGAGAGGTTTTTAGACTATGTGGGTCTCAGGCAATGTGGAATCTAGTTAAGGGAGACGCCAAAAGGTGATCCTTTGGCGCCTTAGGTTTTCCAATTGGGGGATGGGTGTGAGACCAAAGAGCCAACCTTATAAAACGATGTGTTCCAAGAAAATGGGGTAGTCTATATTCACCGAAAATAGTTAGTGGATAAATGGATAGTGGCAGTGACGAAAATTTATCCAGCCGAGAAGGCAAAGATTTTTGGCGCATTGAGAATATATTTTTTATTGTAACGGAATATCCCGCTAAGCTGCGCATACGCATTGTAACGGGAATACAGTGATGTGGCGGGAAGCAGCATGTAGCGGAAAAGCGAGACCATGAAATGCGCAAAATGAAATAAACTTTAAAAAATTTATTCACGTGTATGAAATTCAAGATGGTCGACAGTAATGTACTGTCGACCATCTTGAATTGAGTACCAATCACAAAGATTCTCAATTCAAAAGCTGACAATTGATTGATTATTGAATTGTAAATTATAACTGTGTATTGAATTACGACTTTAAGGTGCGTATCAGAATTTCATGTTATTGTCGATGTTTTTTGCAAAAACGACGTAATTGCCAGATACCATTTTCAAAACAAAAAACAAATTAGTTCATTCGACATTCTATGCGGCTGTCAAAGTTGTATAGTTTTGAAAATTTTGAATTCGGAACCATTTTAGGCCGAATGTCGATGAAACATGAAAGTGAGGCACTTGTACTGTTTTTAAAAATGCACACTTTTTTTATTAGTCGCATTATAAGTCTGCGATGCTGCGTGTGGATTCAAAGACATTTATCTCTTATTTTAGCTATCACAAACCAATGCAATGAAAACTGCATTAAAGTTTTACAAATATCTGGGGATATGATAAATATAAATAACATTTATCATCTTCGTAGACATCGTATGGTATTAATATACATGGTATTAATATACATTTTAAACCAATATGTAAATATCACTTGTCAAAATCACGGCAAAGAAGTATAACTTCTACCGCGCGTATATGAGTAGGTAAGTACACGCTAATCAAACTTTTTAAAAGGAATCGTATCAATGTGATGTGTGTGTTGGATGGGTGACATATTCGTATAATGATTATTTTTAACAGTTCAAAAGCTACAGTTGGAGCTCTCTGAACCAGGTTCCGAGGTGAAGTTCGTACTTGGAGTAGTTCCTAGGTACTAGAAAGATGGCAGTATACTTTTCTGGACTTACGCTGCTTTGAAAAACAGAGACTGTATAGGTTCACTATTTTTTATTTTTTATTATTATTATTTTTTGGGAAACATACATGAATAAAAAATTGGTATAATATTAAAAACATATTCATTTAGCGAAGTTTCTTCGAAGCCGGTAAAAAAAAATCATAAAGAATATCTGATGAAAGTTTAATTATGATAATGCATAAAAAGGGAAGGGTGGGAAGAGGAAGGGAATGGGATTCAGTTAAAGTATTAAATTTATCTCAATAATCATAAATGAGATTACAAAGTTTCATTTTAAATAGAAGCAAATTGTCGATAAAAATGTCTAGGTTATTTGTAGAATTTAACAGATTGTATTTTGAAGTGGAACGAGTTACAAAACAGTTTTTTAAGTAGTTAGTCCTGCCAAAGTTTGGGTAAAATAAATTATTTGAACGCGTTGAGTATTTAGGGCAGCTTTAACCTATTTTTTCTAATAAATAAGGTGAGTCAAACAAGTTATTCAAAATTTTATTAAGATAACGCAACACTATAGAGAAGACTCATCTTTATGTACCTTGAGGCGACTAAATTCACGTTTCTGATGAAGACCACTGAAGGAAAATGACTTTTGTCAGCTTCGGATTTGAGGACTAGGGTGCTTTTGCAGACGATAACATTTTGCAGATGACCTAACAGTGTGGGCCGAAAATTCTAAAAAATCTAGATAGACGGTTTGAGGATGGCGCCTGAGTAGCCTCCCTGATATAATATTTTGAAATCTTGAAAATCAATATCAAAAATTTCCTCGTCAAATGCCGAATAGTGATTTTTTATTTTAATAGTGATATTTTATTTCGCTGATATTTTATTTCAATAGTGATTTTTTATTTCGCTGATATTTTATTTCAATAGTGATATTTTATTTCGCTGAATGCGAGCTCACCTGGCGATAAAAATGGCTGTTTCTTTGTAAAATTGGACGTAGTTATACAGAAAGCGTCCGACACACAAAATGCTAGAAATGAGTTTTATACTTAGATAGGATATAACTTAAATTGTCCCGAATTGTCGTTAAATAATTTTACAATATACATGTCACACTGTATCGGAATCTATCAGAGTCATTAATGAATGATCTGTTGATAATCTGTATTTAAAACATAAAATAAAATGATTGAACAGTATTTTTCTGGTTTGTATAATTTTCCCATCATTTTTGACGGATTGCAACTAGTATTTAATAAAAAGCGTTATACCACTAAAATGGAGTTGATCGTTACAAATAATTTCTCTTAACGGATATGTTTTAATTTGATTATCACTCCAACCAATTAAATCAACCATTTCAAACCTTTTAATTTGGCGGTTCCAAACACGAATATGTTATTCGACGCTAATTTAAAACCGCTTACAGTAAATTTCTCTGGCACCTGAACAAAATAGTAAAGTATTTATTGGACGATCTAATTGATATTAATCAAATGTTATTGCCCTTTTCGCGTAGTGGCGCCAGTAAGTCGAATGTTCTGGACCGAGCTTCGCGGGGTATATAGATTACCGGGCATTGTTTTGTGTTTGCCGCCCGGCTGTTGTTAGCCTATGGAGGAGAGCGAGACGGGCAGAGGGGAGGTGCATCGAGAAGAAATGGGAAGAAAGACGAGCCGACAGAAATAATTTAGATGTTTTGTAATTTAGTGTAATTTAGCTGTCGGGTCTAGTTATTAAGACATCACGTTCGAGGAGGTGGCGGCCGGAGATGCATAAAGCCGAGCCGCTCCGGAATATGGCGTACCTCTTCGGGCTCGTGTACTCCTGGCACTGGATGTTTGAGTTGTAGGAATGTTTTTGAAAATGGTTTGTTTTATCACTAGTTTCGACCACTGACACTTTTTGCAATCTCGTGTGTGATTTGGAGGGAAAGAACAATTGCAAATGGAAAAAATATATATGTAGGTAGGTATCTACTAACAGAATTTAATAGAAAAAAATATTTTTTACCAAATTTAAGCAATTATATTATTGATGGATTTGGTGTTTTCATTGTAGACATTATTCATGATGATAATTTAATAATACACCTACTTAAAACTTGTTACATCTATGTGTGTGTAATAAATATTAGATTTTTTTTCTCTACTTAAGTTTCTAGACAAACAGAATCTCTCATCAACAGGTGAAGCATTAAACTCTATACTGTCGAAACCCGATTAGTAAAATATATCATTACTAGCCTTGACCCATCAAAAGTGACAAAGGAACATTGGTTCGCGTCTTTGCTAAGCCCGAGTATAAATTTGTACTATATTTTTGGTTTGATGGCCCGGGGTACAAGCCCATCTCCGGCCGTTTATTTTTTTTTTTTAGTAGTGAATTCGAACGATATTACGAACGTTACACGAAGTTACGGGGAAAAACAGACAGACAGACAAATAGACGGACGGATGGACAGACGAACACAGACTGAACTTAGTAGTGAAAAAAAAAAGTATTATTTTTCACGTAGAGGTAATAAGTTTGATATTATTTAATGATCAAATGCGATGCAAAGTGATGTTTTGAAAGAATGTATTAAATAACCCTAAAACGGAAAAATACAGTCAATTCAGATTATTGAATTGTCAAATTATTTATATATAAACATAGTTTAAACATACCAAATAACTTTTGGATGACTCAATATTCTAAAATCTTGCAGAGAAACGGCCTAAACTAAAGCGACACCGACAACCGAAGAATATACAAGAGCCTGAGAACGAGAAGAGTCGACCCCAACAGCCTACCTAGTTAATGAGTTGGTACGATGGCAGAAAGAAGAAGAATTTATCCATCAATAATATAAGTAAGAATTGTTATTACTCTTAATTTAATTTTAATAAGTATTATTGATATAACCGATAATCGTCCAAAGTAACATAAAGTTGTTAAAAAGTTTTAGGAACCAACCCTAATAAATTTAAAGGAAATATGATTTTAGAAGGGATATATGCATAATATCTAGAATTCGGTACATTTAATTAGTAATCCTCGGTGACTGACTTCAAAACATTTTTTTAAATTTTTTTAGATATTGCTGCCTTTGCTTTTATGTCCAAAATTTTGTATCACTCTTATAATAATAATTTTATATATTTTTATTTAATTATTATCTGTCAATGAAAAAGATTCTGATACTTTCAAAACTCGAATAGTAAAATATATAATTATAATTAAACTCACTTAAAGATAACATAGTTTATGTTTTAAACCCAATTTATTGATCATCATAAATAAGCTCTACACCATTAACGCTAAATCCGTCAATAATATGATTTCTACTAACTTTTAAAAGAATATTATTTGAATAATATGAAATGAATACTATACAGAATAAATAATCAAAATGCGTAAACCATTGAGAATTGACCCGTATAGCTTTGAACGATTTCGCAGTACATAGTACCTACAAATACTCTGCTCAATGACATTTTTAATATATACAAGAAATACATGCATGTAGGTAAAATGAAAAAAAATCTCTGTAAAATATATTTTGAAAAATTTAAACCTGTACGGAGTAATCACTAAAATACAGGCGCGCGCAGTGAGAACATTGAAGCATGACTTTTACGTAAACATATATTGGGGAAAATATCGAAATTAAATATTACGTGACAGAATATTATGATATATAAAAATCTAAATGATATGATAATTATTGTGATAGGAATATTAGGAGATATATATTTTATTTCAATTTTTTCAAAATGTTTGCTAAGATAAAAGTCTTACTTTAATGTTCTCACTGCACGCCCCTGCTAAAATAATATCTTCCTCATTTCTATTTGTTCGTGTCGCGTAGCAACGTAAAACAAACACGTCGACCCTTCTTTTGTTTTTCGTTGTTTTCGCATGAATTTTGATACATTTTTAAGTGGGTTGGTATGTTGCTCTATATACTCTCGTATGTTTTTAAATAAATAAGTAGTGTGCTCAATAGAACACAGAGAGGAAACTCCTAGTTATTATGTACCACGAGAACTGCTGTAGTTTTTAGAAATAAAGAGCAAAATACAGTTATTTACGAGAAAGGCTTGAAGTCATGAGCAAATATTTGAGTTTAAAGGTTACAGTTTGAAGCACGAAGGAACCTACCCTGATGATGTGAGAAAACACGATTTCGCAACGCGCATAGAGACCAAACTAATTATTTCCGATGTGCAGTTATCGTTGCAATCTCAAGAAACTGGAATCCATTGAATTGAGATGAGTTTGGAATATCAAAGCTGGGTGTTCTTCAATAATTGAGAGATGTCTGTGCTCTGTACATTTGGTAACTCCTGTCATAGACGTATATTATAGATATCTCACAGAGACGAAACTGTATTTCTTATGGGAAAGTAGGTATAGAAGTCATTTGGGTGTACATAGGACTTATGACCTATCTTATGGTTGGCTTAAGTGATCACTTTACACAATGTAACATTCGCCATTTCCACCCATGATAGAATATACCATGCTTATTCATTTTTTGGAAGTTGTATATATGTTCATATTGCGTGGGAAGCTTTCACATACGAGTTGTAACTGCCTTTCCATGCGGCCTGTACAAAGCCATTTTCATTCCCCTAAATCCCCACAGATGTCGCTAATGAGAAAATCTACAGTTGATATTTTACGGAATTTTGAGAGCAATATACTTTATTGTGTAATGAAATTCATCCGAATTACTTGCATTACACTAGGATACGCCATGACACGCCTGGAATATCCTGTCATAGACTGTAACGTCTTGTATATGCTTCGTCTGCAATTATAAATTTGCTTGTTAGCGCGTTTCACTATGCACATTTCACTATTCTAATATAATGCTACTAATGATTACTTTAATAATACATGTATATGACAATGCCCCCCACTTTTAAACATGAAAATTAACTTCTCTTTATAACAAAAATTAATTATCAAGAATAATACTATTTGGAATCCCCGCATTTGAAAATTATCATTAGCGCACAAACATAATTTGTTACATAAGAATATCACATTTTCCATGTTACATAGGAATATCACAATACATAAAAAGAATATCAAATTGTAAATCTATCCTCTTCCTTATATGTAGGTATTACTTGTCATTAGTGTTTGAACAGAATTGTTTCTTTTGTAGAATCATCAAAAAACCTTCATTAATTCTTAAAATTATATAGCATTTCTTTTGAACACTTTTCATATAAATACAAGTTTTTTTCTGTGTATATAGTTTTCTGGGAAATTCTGCCGTATATATGTTACCTCTATTGCCAGAGAGGCCACATATACACGGCAGAATATCCCAGAAAACTATACACAAAAGATTCTGAACGGCCGTGAAAAACTGAGAACATTTTTTTACAAGTTGTTGAATGTAAAATATTAAGATTGTGATAATGCGCTCATAAGGCACTTATTTGATCAATAGTAGATAATACTATAAGTTAACAAAATAAAATTATTAATAATAAGATTTTAATAAAACGGGTTATTTGATTAATAGAAAAAGTAACCCATAAAAACCAAGTTTTTATTTTACTCCCTTTCTCATTTACTAGTGGAAATTGGTTTGGCGCTTAACCTACGCGTTGGGCATCGGTCGAACGACGCTACGAAAGGGAGTAATAAAAAATTTCCAAAAATCCAAAATTATACTATAATCAGGTTCCGTGTATATATTCATACAATTTAGTAAGTTGTATGAAAAAATCATTAAAAATTTGAAAAATCCAAAAATTTAATAATATTTTTAACGAAAATTTAATATATCTTCTTGATCGTCGCCACGAGTCTGCTTGCAAAGTTTCAGCTCGATTGGATCACGGGAAAAGGGTTAAAAATCGATCCAAAGTTTTTTCGTCAAGCAAGCAGACGCCACGATTTAATAATATAAAGGGAGTAACAATTGTTTTTATTTCCATATGTGTGATCGAGATTGAACCGCAAATCTTGGCTCAGTATGCAACGATGATTTGAACCAGTCAAATTTTGTATGAAAAAAGGCATATCGTGTCTCCGGATAGTTAGTGCGTAATCAATGGTGTGGCGTGTTGGGCAAATTGCTCGGTAATACAAGTCAAACGGCGCTCCAAATGTGGGGCTCTCGGTTCGTGTCCGGCGGCGGGGGCCATTCCACTAATAGATTCCTCGACACTCGCTCGATAGAGTCATTTTCAATTTTAATCACTTCCCTTTCTCTCGCGCGGCCTTAACGGCCATCTGACATGGAAAAAATCGCGGCGGAAGAGAAAAGTTCGGCCGATGCTTTATGCGCCCCGTAATAACTTTTGGTTGTCCGAATCGCCTCAAGTTTGAGCGCTGATTTGATTTTAATTAGACGAATTTATTTGGTTGCTCAATTTTCAACGTTCAAGCCTGCTTTAAATTAGAGGTAAAGATGGACGCAGTGACGTCCCTAAATAAATCGCCCTTAATCAAATTTAAAAAAGCTATACTCCCAATTATAATAATTTCGCTGTCTGTCCGTCCATCCGTCGTAACTTTGTGTAACGTCCTTAACTTATTTATAGTATAAAAACTTTTTTCCCTTTTTTTTGTTTTTTTTTTATTCTTTTTTTTCTTCTTTTTCTTTTTTTTGAACCGACATGTAAAAGTATCTTCATTTTTGTCGGGTTTCAGCTAGTATCTTAATATTTTTCATGATATAAATACATTGCAAAATTTAAAAAAAAATGCAGTTAAATAAGAATGAATATTTTCAAAAAACTTTTTATTTATTTATCTCAATATTTATGTAGTTCCATATTATATTTTACAGCCAAATACACGATTTTACATTAAAACATATTGTAATATATAAACATTAGTCACTTAAACTTTTCCATTACAATCTTATTGCACTGTCACCACTTCTTGTATTGTACGAATGAAAATCTGATTTTAGTTTCATTTTGTTATTAAAATATTTGGGCAATAATGCATGTCGAATTTTACGTATTGTACCAAAACATAACAATTTATTAATTGGTACACTGATTCTAATTTTATTTCATTCAACATTTTTGTTTTCGTGAAGGTCAAAATAAATAGAAAAAAAAACTTTTTTGTTTTTATTTTGCATTTCAACATAATACGCACTGCTTTGTTTAGCAGTATTCGTAGTTTCTTTATCATTCCTTCGTCACTTATAAAAAAATGGTGGATCAGTAATCAATGTGCGGGAGAATCATTTTAATATTATATATTAATATACTTGTGTTTTAGGTTATAGAGTTTCTAATTCTTCGATATATATACCTACACTTTTTTGCAATTTTCTTCACAACATATTCACTATTTTTTGTAAATGTTAGTTTGGAATCTATAATAACACCTAGGTATTTTATACTGTCGTTTATTATGTTTTCTAACATCTCATTTTCTAGTGCGACTTGTTCTATTTTTATGGTTGTTATTTTTTTGCTTCCAATTACATTTAGTTTTTGAAACATTTAATTTAAGTTTATTGAATTGAATTGAAGATATAAATTTCAAAAAACCAATAAAATTTATGGTCTATGTCTAAAATATAAAAAAATATGTAAAGAAATCAACGGGCCTTGATAATTTTGAAGGATGCATATGGCAACATCCTTGAAAACTGTGTATATTTAAAATTTGAATCATATAGACCTTTACAATTTTATTGTTTTATGACCAGATCCACCTCGATGCAATGCTGCAGTTTTTTACAAAATGATTTAATTTTGTGTCCAATTTTTTCCTCATTTTTTTTAGAATGGACTATTAAATTATGAAAATGGACTTTTATGATTTATTTCCACGTTTCTTCAAAATAAACTTCTTCCAATATTTTTTTAAATTCTACTTGCCTAAGTATGTATACGGGACGTCCCTGCCTGGATCCTTTCTATCCAAAAGCTTATGAATCGTGTCGGTACTTACCTATTTTTTTTGAGTGACCAATAAAACAATGTTGCAATAATAAGGGTAAAAATAAATTCATATGTATCAGAAAGTTTCCATGCAACGAGTGGTGTACCAGAGGGATCGCATCTTGGACCGATATTATTTCTATTATTTGTGACTAACTAACATTTATGACTGCAATATATTACAGCAAAAATAAAAACAGATAACACGTTTCCGTCTTTTCCTGATTTCCTCAGCTTTAGTACTTGGTGAACCTTCAAGGCACAAACTGTTTTCACACAATTGTTTTTGGTGATAGTCGTAGCTTAGTCCGGGCGACTTCAATCCGGAGTTGCCCATGTCCAAGCCACCTTAAATGAGATATTTATATTTATATTTCTATACGCAGAATTAGGTACTCCATGCCCCAAGGGCATTCCTTATATCGATACTTCTCACTCGATCCAATAGTTTTACTCCCCTAGAATAATTAATGTAGGCGCTTACACAAACATAAAAACATAAAAGTGAACAAATTATTTTAATGGAGAGTAGAGAGAGTACTAAGATTAGGATTTGTTCTGCAAAACGGATGGTTTTGGCTGTGGGAAGAGACCATGAGCAATGAGCAATTAGAATCTAAAGAGAATTTTATCAAAGAAAGAAATCGAATCTAAAATAATGAACCTTGATCAATGTTTTCAATTAACATATACAGAAATAGAAAAATTTGGTTCTTAGAGATTCTTAAGAGAATCAAAACAAACTGCAGGACAAACTGTGGTGTGATTATTTTATTATAGTTGAAGGGTATAAAAGTAAAGATAGTAATATTCCATTGAGGTGTTTCTGAGATAAATACAAAAAACCTGTCACTACTCAAGGGAATTTTTCTGATACCTATCTATAAACATCTTATTGGAAATAAGTTTTATAAAACAAGTGCCCCTTCAGTTTTCCTTTTATGCGTGTTTATATAAATATTTAATTTTTAGATATGGCATTTATTCCTGCCTTTATATTTACTGTTTTTGATTTTATTTTTTTTAAATTTTATTTATTTATTCTTTTTACATAAATAAATATAATTTAAATTTTAAAATAAGGAAACAATTTATTCTTCTTCAAAAATTGCAAAATAATTTTATAATGACATAATAAATATAATTAATAAAAAAACTAACCCATAAAACCAAGTTTTTATTATACTCCTTTTCTCATTAACTAGTGGAAACTGGTTTGGCGCTTAACCTACGCGTTGGGCTTCGGTCGGACGAAAGGAAGTAATAAAAATTTCCAAAAATCCAAAATTATACTATAATCAGGTTTAGTTCACCAGATGCGTCACAGTTTCTTCATATAACTGAGTAAGTTGTATGAAAAAACCATTAAAAATTTGAAAAATCCAAAATTATACTATAATTATTAATTTTTTTAACGAAAATTTGATAGATCTTCTTGATCGTCGCCACGAGTCTGCTTGCAAAGTTTCAGCTCGATTGGATCACGGGAAAAGGGTTAAAAATTGATCCGAATTTTTTTCCTCAGACAAGTAACAAAACGCCACGAGTTAAAAGAAAGGCAGTATCAAACTTAGTTTTCATCACTTTTTTATATTGAAAATATCAACATGTTTATTTATATTTAATAATTATATATACAATTTATTCTACCATATGAGAGTCAGAGAATTGTGTATTGAGGAGTATTGCAGGTAAAACTAACTAACTAACCAATATACCATATTCTTCTATCTTGGAACACCATTTTTGCTTCGGCTACATTCACACATCTTATCAAGTATAAATATGCATTTATCTAAGTAGTACAAAATACAATAGAATTGAATGTATAACAATGATGATATCAAATAAATATTCCATTTTTAAGAAGTAGTAGTAGCCATAAATTCTGCTTTTATTTTATGATAATATTGAGGTGGAAGATGCAATTTGTTGTGAACTAACATTTTCAAACAGTTTCATTAAATTATGTATTTGTATACATGTTTTTTTTATTTCAATTTAAATTTATTCTGATCTGTTATTTTTCTGATTGATAGGGGGAGATTATTATAGAATTTAATAGCAAGAAAACTAAAATGATTTTGGTTGTGGTAAAATTAAATTTTGGTATGTTTCGTGTTTGTCGAGATAAACGCTCACTTTAATATGAAGCGGCCATTTTGTCACGTGACACATCCTTGGGGTTGAATGAAGTGGGTATTGCTTGGGGGTTGGTTGAATGCCGCTGCTTTTGCTTTAATAGTAATTTGTCAACATGTTGTTGGAAGGGGTAGCGCTTTATTTCCTAAAAAATCTCGAATTCAGTACATTCTAAATTAGTAATCCTCGGTGACTGCATTAAAAACTCTTTTTTTATATTGCTGCCTTTGCTTTTAGCATAATAATACCCCTCAGTTATTGATAGAAATGAGTACATTTTACATTACTGTTGACCTTTATTTTTGTGTTTTGTGTTGCCATTATATTCTTTATTTCCCCTTAATTGCATATTGTTATATATTATTTATACAAAAAAATGTTTATTTCACTTAAATTCAAAATTGATGCAGGTAGGTACCTACCGCGTTTCTTATTTTAGAAATAGGATAATTAATTTAAAAATATATATATTATCTCAATGGTTCTTAAAAGATGATTGTTTCTGGATTAAATATCTGAATATATTAACAATTGCTTCATTTTCACAGATCTGGTCTCGCTTCAGTTGCTTCAATCATTCACATGAAATGACTGTAATTATTTTGTTCATTTTCCAGCGGGTGAATTCAGTATCAAACAATACACCTTCCGCTTTTGTGTTCGAAACAAACTATTACAAATAATTTCAAAATGTTTACCACAATTCTAAATAACGGTTTGAATCAAAATTACAAAAATGTTCATAAAAATAAATTGTAAAATAATGTTAATGGTGATTTTTACTGCCCCAGGGGTCGTTAACACGGAAGGGTGAAATGGATAGCCATCTTCCATTTTAAAATTCATTTAAATTCGGTACAAATTTACCGCGATTAGCGCTAATGTTGCCAGAAATAAAATTAAAGTACCCCCGAAAGTGAAACAATCTTCGCGTGGGCAGCTACCGGCAAAAATGGGGTATGTTTTTCTCTTTCGTGTGGCAGCACTCGACCTTTGGGTGTACATTTCTCATGTTAATTCGGTGTTATTCCGGATGAAAATAATAGAGTCATTTCGGCGAAATTGTATGGGGATGTCTTGATCTTACAAGGATAGCGAACCACTCTATTCATATTTCTACATTATATTAGGGGCTGCTTTGTGGCTCCTTGGCATGCTCCCTTGTATCGAGGGGCTGTTATTTATGAAAACGTTTACGCTAGATTTTACTGTTGAAACCTACAATATGTGGGTTCATATTTTTTGTCAATAATGACAGACTGCTCGCGCTGGACAAGGAGATTCGGCGATTATGCCAGACCTTAATGCGTATGATTTTGCGTTTTTATAGTTAAGACATTTCCTCAAAATGCGTAGGACTCGAAAAGGGAGTAAGTAATTTTGGTTCGTGACATTTGAAAACTAAAATATGGATCAAGGAATAATTTTATAATTAAATTTGTATTTAATACTCAACTTCAAATTCTGTTAATTATTATGAAGTGTATGCTTTCAGGGCTACAAAATTTGAAAGCAAATTAAGGGCAAAAACAATTTTTAAAAATTAATAGTTTTATGTACACGCACATCTCTGTTGTTGGAGATTTTCGGCAAGTACCTAAGGTAAAAATTATAGAGATATCATTACCAGCTGCAACATCTTTGTATATTTCATAAGAAGGACTACAAATGTACCTAGCATAGTCTCTTCAAATATATGATACATTTCAGATTGTTAATGTGTGGATGTTCTTACGATACAATTAGTGAACGTTGCGTGTAGAGTGATCACTCAAGCCAGCTCATACAGATCGTAAGCTCTGGAAATCCTATAAAAAGGCTTCCATACATGTTTCTCATATAAATAGCTTCCACTCCTATAATTTATCTTAATACCAAAGGTGTCCAAAAACTCACAAAATATTTGACAAAACTGTATCTGCTAGTTAAAAGATGATATATTGGAAAAGTTGGAATGTCAATCGAAAGGTGAGAGAGGCTAGTGAAGAAACGGGTAATATCTAACTTGATTGAGCAACCTGATCAATGACGCTACTGGCTGTTCCATTGGAATGGTTACCTGAACTGTGGACTGCAGTGAAATGTGTAGGAAAGTCACCATGAACATCAACAGGTCAACAGATGTAATCCGGAAGATCCTCAGTAATAAGGAAACCGACTGAAAAGATGGTACAACACAACATTATTCGAACTAAAGGACAATAGTCGGTGGACCAATAAAAAAAAACGGGAATGTCAGTGGATATCACGGTAATTTTTTATGTAATGTCAATGTCAGAGGACCTAAAAACAATGGTAAAGTCTCTCGAACTGTCCACATGAATCTGAAATCAACTGGACTACTTTCGAAGAAACCATAATCACTATAAATATGGAGAAGCCGATTGAATATTAGCGAACCAACAATAAAGTATAAAAGGCTCACGCCACAGAAAGGCAAGACGTGCTAGTTGACCAGAGACGAAAAATCAGAGACAAAAACAAACGGCGCGAGTGAGTACTCACGTGCGAAATCGAAGCGGAACGACCTGGCGCTAGAAAAAAGTGCAGTGAAAATTCTCATGACGTGAATTAGTGTGCAAACCTGTGTGAAATATTTTAGAAATAATTAGTGTGAATTGGAGAACGGTGCTCCGTTTTAGTTCGTGTTCAGTGATTTGGTATTATAAATAGAGGTTTTAATTGTTTTCAGTGTTTCGTTTGCCTTCTACAGCCACGATCCCGTGACAATAATATTTTGAAGGGAATAAGAAAAAAATCTTTTATACAGAATGATAAAATAAAATATAACTTAAGTAATATTACGCTATAGAACGCTAATCTTCTTCGCTAGCACCCTTTAAAAGACTAATACACTTTTCTTTTTATAGCCTTATAGATGGTGTCTCATAGCTAGGAGCTAGCTACAAGACAGACTCATAGTAAGATAGACTCATAGCTAGTAACTAACCATCACGCCGTTTCCCCGCAGGGGTAGGCAGAGAGGATTGAACGCCACACTCTTCTATCCTGGCACACCACTTTTGCTTCGACCACATTCATACATCTTATATTATAAAGTAGACCAACTATAATTAAGAAAAAAGGATTAGTTGGAAATATTTTTTAAAAAAATGCAAATTTTCATGTCGCTTATCTCCCTTATATTTGTTGACATTTCATCCAAAGTGAAAATAATATTTTCATTCTGAGTTTATTGTAAAAGACTTTCCCGAAGTTTTTTCTATTAGCTATTAGACACCCTGTACACTAAAATATGTTATTTTGCTTATGAGCTAAAGTCATAATGTATGTATATGCCCTAGACATAGTGGAGAAACCAACGATCAATAAAATAATAAAAATATGTAAAGGGTATGATAAATAAGTGAGAAAATTCCGTTTCATTAAATTAGCCGTTAGGAATAAATTTTTGTATTTAATTTTTATAACTGCCCTAATATAAAGTTAAAGAAGAATAATATATTCAATGTTACATTATATGTGGAGTATAAAAGCAAAGGCGGCAATATCCAAAAATCATCAAAAATATTTTGAATGTCACCAAGGATTACTAATTTAAATTTTATGTAAGATTATATGTATCTATCCTTTCCAATTCACATTTCTTATAAATGTATAGGCAATATTTCCTATAAAATCTCGAATTCTGAACATTATAAATTAGTAATCCTCGATGACTGCATTTTTTTTTTGTGTAGTGCTGCTTTTACACCCCACATTTTATATATTCACATGGGAGACCGGGGCAATTTTCCTAAGTTTTCTTTAAACATTTTAAATGTTAAAATATTGCACAAATGAAAAAAAAAACACGTTTTTGCATATCTTTATTGCATTTATCATTATTTTTAATGTTTTACGACTGTTCAATATCAATTTATAATAATGCACATTAAGCATTTCAGATGATATGTTTTTTTTTTCAATTTTTCATTTAAAAAATAATTTTTTTACATACATAACACTAACAGAATACTAGGTACAAAATATATTTAAAAAAAAACAATACATAAATTATTACACACTCCACACTTCTCCTCAAGTTGCAAGTGGCCTGCTCCAGCAACATGCATACATTCATTGTATCAAAGCAATGGGCTCTTTTACGAATTGATATGAACTGCACAGCGATAGGCGTGTATAGTGCACGTGGTGAACAAGCAAACAAAATAGAAGTGCTCACGGACCAGTGTGCGGTCCTTGTATCCATAGGACCCATAAGATCTACAATTGCCGATTTTCACGTAATATAAATATTTGTGTGTGTTTGTGCGTGTGCGCGTATGCATGAGGATTTCTATATGTATGTATGTGTGTGTGTGTGTGTGTGTATGTCCGCGCGCATGTGTGAAGAGAAATGTGTCATCTCGAAAGTTTATCCCTAAAAGAGATAACTGCTCAAAGCTCAAGCACAAAATGCCAAGATCTACAAAAGTCATGTTATAGGTAAAATCATACATAATCATCAATGGCTCCGCAGCCCATTGTGGACCTTGGCCCCCTCGTTATATTGAGAATATCGTAGACTCGTAAAAATGGCAGAAAAATCTTATACTGATTCGTTCTTATAAATCGACGTCTTTGTATCTATTGTTTATATATTTGAGTTTTAATATATAATTCTTTTGCCACGTACATCGAGAATTTTCTCACTTTCTACATACCGAAACACGTTTCTCTATTTTATTTATAACTACAATCTTTAATTTTACAAAATCATTTCATGTTATATAGCACCTGGAAATACGGAAGGGAAATAAATTTTTGTTCTGTACTTATCTTGACCGTGCATTATATAAATTATACGTATAACTTATTATCATTATTTATTTTTACTCATTATCATTGAATCTTATGTATGTCATATTATTATTTTTTTACCATGTATTTATGTCTTCCTGTTGAATGATATAAATAAATTAAATATTCTGGTATGAAATTTTGAGGGAAGGCTCAAGTAATGACGTTAAAATCATGAATTCGTACGATTTTGATATCTCGATGACCGTATTACCCCTGAGTCCGTATTACCCCGGTTTACCACATAATAGAGAGTTGTTGTCCTTTCTCTATATAATATCTTATTATCAAGAAAAAGCTGTTTATCAATCCAATTATGTCATCATTAATTCCCGTCGGCGCCACTCAATTACTTTTATTGCTGTTAAGTTTAGCCCGCCGTAATTAGGCGATAATTAAACGGTGAAGGGGTTGCCAGTGGATTGGAGGATTAAGCGATCACGTGACGGAAATATGGAAAAAAGGCGTACGCGGGAAAAGTACATTTTTGCGTTGGGGGTCATCAATCATCAGTTAATGATAATTGTGTGCTACGACCAACATAAATTAGCCGAGTATTTAACGTTACACAATATTAAAAGGTCCTAGACTCGTACAACCGAATTACGGAAACATATTCGCGCCTCGACTCGGTGTTATTTGACAAATTTAAACTTCATACTGATGTGCTTCATTTTAACCCTTTCGTACCTGGTGCACATTTTAATGGAATCCGCCGTGATCAAATGCGCGATTTACAAGAGAAATCTGTTTAACCTTAGGGCAGGTTTTTGATTGGTACCTAGTTATAAAGTAATGGAAACAACATAGATTTTTGCATTTTTACTCCCTTTATGTTAACTCGTGGCGTCTGCTTGTCTTCTTGTCTGACGAATTTTTTTTGGATTCATTTTAAACCCCTTTCCCGTGATCCAATCGAGCTGAAACTTTGCAAGCAGACTCGTGGCGACGATCAAGAAGATCCATCAAATTTTTGTTAAAAAAATAATAAATTTATGGATTTTTCAAATTTATAAAGGTTTTTTCATACAACTTATTAAGTTGTATGAAAATATTTCAACGCATCTTGTAGACAAAGAACCTGATTTTAGTATAATTTTTTGGAAATTTTTTATTACTCCTTTTCGTAGCGTCGCTCGACCGAAGCCCAACGCGTAGGTTAAGCGCCAAACCAGTTTCAACTAGTAAATGAGAAAGGGAGTAAAATAAAAACTTGGTTTTTATGGGTTACTTTTTCTATTAATCAAATAACCCGTTTTATTAAAATCTTATTATTAATAATTTTATTTTGTTAACTTATAGTATTATCTACTATTGATCAAATAAGTGATCAGTTAATCTCTGATATTTAGATTATTTACAGTATTTATTGTGAGTTTTTATTAAAAAAATATTGCTTCTAAGTTTTTTTTGTCATTTTTTGTATGATAATTATCTTATTGTTATTCATGAAATAAAAATAAAAATTTCAAGGCTTAGCGACAGATATTTTATGTAGTTACCCAGCGCACTAATTGTATTATGATTTCCCTATACATATATTGCACCACTTAGGAAATTAATACAGCTCTGTTGATATATTTAATGCTCTTACACTATACACATACAAAGGACAACTCTACTTATCTTCTATTTTAGTGTTTGCCGATATAGGATTATTTGGAAAACATTAATTAACTCGCAGGAATATATTCCTGCCTTGATTATGAGTCGAAAATGTTGAATCAGCCATGACCTAGTATCAATAGTTATTGAGTTATGCAATATCAAAGTTTGCTTTTTTTCAATATTTATGACTTATTTTTTACAACACGTTGAAATATCATTACAGTAACTTTTATCGTTTACGAAAAATTCATTTGTTTCAATACAAGTTAAATAAAATGCTAACACTGCCAAAATTAAAATTGGAATTTTTGCAGGTTTTTATTGTTTAATTTGACTTGTATTAAAGCAAGTGAAATTTTTATATCCGATATAAGTTAGTGTAATGATAGTCCAACGTTTGATATAAAATAAGTTAGAAATATTGATAAAAAAATGCAAACTTATTAGATGTTTGCATATCTCATAATTAAAGCAAGAATATAGTCCGGCGAGGTTATTAATGTTTTCCTAATAACTCTGTATATGTAGGTACCCTACATATGTAGGTACTCCCTCTATTATCTGTTGTATTTATCATAATGAAATTTTTTCAATTATTAATAATTTTCTACTAGTGAATTATTTGTATTTTCTTTTACTTTTTACCACTTTCTAGTCATGTATCAACTTATAACTTATTGTTTTTATATTGTTGATTTTTTTTTTGCAATTTTATTCCTATGTGCTTAGATAGCTATGCTATTTTGTGTTTTATGTTATGTAAGCTGGGCGTGTATTATCAATAATTAAATTTAAAAAAAATTATATAATCTTAACTATTTGGAAAAGTTATATATTATTAGAGTGAATTTCCGTGTACTGTATACACGATAAGTTCTATTTTTATTTTTTACAGTACGCCTAGGAAATCTGCAAAAAAGAATTGTAGAATGAGGGAATTGGTCTACTGACTGAGCAAAACAATCTTTTGAAAGAATTGAAAAAGATAATACATATAACCAAAAATATCATGATTACGAAGAAGTACACGTACTTACTGGTCCAGATCATATATAATCAGATTTTCTTTAGTATTATAAATTAGAGGCTCTATAAATTATATTAAAGAAAAATAAGGCAGCTTTTTCTGAGTACTGTGGCATGTTTCCCGAAATCCACCCTATGGGTGAGACACCGCCTTAAATGTCTTTGATTTATTTGATTTTATTAAAAATAATTAATATTTGTATGTATGTATGTTTTGATTTAGTTGTCAAGTTTTTTTAATTTAATTTACACTAGTACTTATATAAAAAAAAAAGGAGATAGTGATCTTGTAAACATTAAACATAACAATTTATATGTCTGACCGTCTGACCGTCCATGTGTCTGTCTGTCTGTGTGTCCAATAGTAACTTTTATGTATGTTTTGATTTAGTTGTAAAGTTTATTTATTTAATTTATACTAGTACTTATTTAAAAAAAAATAGATCATGATGTTGTAAACATTAAACGTAAAATAACATCTATGTCTGTCCGTTTGTCCATCCATCTGTCTGTCTTTATGTGTGTCTGTTCGTCCGTAGCTTCGTGTAACTTCCGTAATTTCGTTCGAATTCACACCTAAAAAAAAATTAATGGCCGGAGATGGGCTTGAACCCCGGGCCAGCAAACCCGAACCGGCCGCTACTAACGTTCCGTCATTTTTTACGGGTTACAGTTAGTTTATCAGTAACCGCGACATCTCTCCCGCATTACGAATGCAAAGTGAGGATAATTTTCAGCGACGCCGAGACGTGTTGGAACTGCATGACTTGTGAAGCGTGCCCAGGAGTACGTCATCTCCGGTGACAGGCTAGAATTATCTTCGAGAGCTGGTGCCGGAGTCGGTGTGATCTTGCGATGCCAGCCTCGCTGCTCGTCTCAATTTCTTACACTAACCGCGGTCTAAGTATTTCGTTTTCACTAATGGCGCCCTAATTGCGGGTATTTTCTCACAAGCTCTCTGTGGAAATAGAAATGCGTCGTTATGTCCGCCATTATCTACTTATCGTCTCGGAGTAACATGGGACAAATTAAAAGATCATATAAGAAATCCGTCATTTCATTGTTGAAAATTGTTTTTACGGATAATTAAGTAGGTTCCGTCTGTTTTCTGGAGATTGTTTTTAACGCTACGACGAATAAACACTTAATTATGAATGGTACATTAAAGATGTCTCACAGAGACGAGATTAAATTTTTTTATGGGAAAGTAGGTATCACTTTACACAATGTAACGTTCATTTTTTCTGCCCATGATAGAATACAATGTCTATAAAATTTTTGGAAGTTGTGTATATTTAAATTTTACAACCTGTTTCATGTGTGTATTGTAATAATTATTAGCGCGACCGGCATCCAAAGCTCTTTCATTCCCCTTAATTAATCACAGATGTAAAAAATATTGATTATTTTATTTGTATATATCTACTTTTATGTGAGTTTTTTTTCACCTACATGTTTCGGAAATTACTATTCCATCATCATGGTGCTGTATAACTATCAAAAAATTCGAATGAAATGTCATTTGGTCCTTGTTTTTTCAAATTATTTGAAAAATTAATTAAAAACAATATTATTACTGAAGTTCTTGATTACTCGCAATTATTGGAAATTTTTTTAAATTTGGGCTAGTAGTCAAATTCAATTGATTATTAATAATATTTTGTTTACTATTACACGCTTTACTAATTTCTAATGATTCTAAATTATTCAATTTCAGACCAAAATTATTTGTGTGTAAAATAGAAAGTCCTACATTTATATCAAAACCTTGATCATTTTCTAATAAATGAGTTGCAAATTCAGAAAAATCATGACTATTCAGACATCTTAAACAATTATCAATTGAAAAAACAAAAAAAAATCACTAGTGTCACTAGTGAGATATTTATTTTTGATTGGATTTCTTTAGCAATATCCCTTATATGTGTAATGAGATTCCTTTTAATTTTTAGCATTAAACAAGAATACGCCAGAAATATCATTTCAATTTTTTAAACTCCCTTTTAGACCAGTTTTTTTTCATTCACAATTCACTTAATCTTGAATTTCTCGTTTAGCTCTTTGAGCATCAAACAAATTTATAATAATACTATCTATATTTTGAAGGCAGATCACAAGAGTCACGCAATACAAGTACTTAGGTGCATTTGTGAACGGGAACTGGGATCCTTCTCAAGAAGTAAAAGCTCGAACAGAGATGACAAGAAGTTTCGTCAAGAAGTGCGTTTCTCAGACTAAGATCGTTATTTTCTAACCGTGACCTAAGCTTACAACTTACATAGAATGCGTATGGTTCGGTGTTATATTTTTTCCATTATCATATATGGGGTGGAGGGATGGACACTAGACCAAGAACTAATCCGCAAAGTCGAGGCTTTCGAGATGTGGACCTATCGACATATATTGAAAGTTTCCTAGGTGGATAGAATGACGAATGTTGAAGTCCTCCGCAGTATGCAAAAATACCGAGAAGTGCTGCGAAGTATCAAGATAAGAAAGGTGGAGTATCTCGAACATATTATGAGAGGACATTATATAGTCTAAACCAACTCATCATCCAGGGGGAAATAAGTGGTAAAAGAAGTGTAGAAAGACGCCGCATCTCATGGCTGCGTAACTTGAGGGAGTGGTACAAGTGTAACTCTACTGATTTGTTCCTTGCGGTAAAAAAATTTGAATGCAGTCATCGAAGATTACTTATTTATAATATAATGAATTCAAGATTTTTGGAAAGGATAGATTATATAATACAGAATTAAGTACTCTGTGCTTGTAATCCAAACATTTTTATAATTTTTTGGATATTGCTGCCTTTGTTTTTATACCCCACAATTACAAGTTTCTTCGGCCTGCTCAACATCATGCGTATATTTAACATTTCAATGCAATGCTATCATGTAAGAATTGACACATGTCCTGCGCGGCGAATGGCGTGTACAGTGCAAGTGGCGAACAAACAAACAAAATAAAAATGGCAACAATTATTGATACAGTGTAACACAATCATCGCAAATTTAATTAAGAAACAGGTTAATTTTATTTTTGTCAAAGTGTCTCTTTTTATTTTTTCATGTCTAATAAATGCTTAAAATAAAAAACTTTGTAGATGCGTTATTTTTAAACAAGATGGCGGATCAGGCTGATTTACAGTTAGACTGTATAGACAAATAGATTTTTCTGTATATAATTTTCTTGTTTTATTTTTTAATTATAAATTTTATTTTTTCAGAAATACTGATTATGTAAACTCATAAATTAATATGAGTTGACACGCCCATGATTACAAGATTGAGATAATAAAATGATGTGAAGTTCTCCACAGAGATGCATCAGATGAGCTCGCAAGATATTCTTGTTGAAGTCATCAGCGTTTCTTCTCACGCGATCTCACTCAATATGTCATGTCAACCATAAAAAAATAAACATATCGTAATCTGCTTCCATTCGTTATCTTGAATGTTAAGTCAATTAAACGAACCAACAGCAGATAACTTACATATTGATATTATATTCTTGAAATAACTCCCTGATTTCAGTGCGTAATAAATAAATAAATATGTATTTTTGATGAGTAACATCTTTCCTCTCGCTTTACTACAATCTGTGGCAATAATTAGTAGTAAAGAGTAGCTTGTTGGTCCTGTGGTTAGGACACTCGCCTCGTGATCCAAAGATTGCGGGTTCTAACCTCACTCCAGACTAGCAAGTTAGTCCTATTTTCATAGCACAAGCGTTTAGCTTAGTTTGAAAATAGTAAGAATATTGATGTGACACGTATTCCGTGTTCGCATCTCTATTTAAAAAAAAAAAAAAAATTTCGTGAAAATGAACGGAAATGCGTAACAGGAAATAAGACGCCGGGGAAGCGCGCGCAATTTCATTTGACCAACGAGCGCACGCGATGGAAAAAAAATCGTTTATAAACAAATCAATATCCAGCAAGTGCCATCACAGCGAAGACGCACACTTCCAACATTCAACGCTTCTGATTTTGTAAATATGTTGCGCGTCTGGTGTCAAGCGTGTAGATTTTGTAACTTTGATATATTTTGGCTTATATTTTCGAAACTATCCAATAAATACTTTTTTTTTTTCATTAGTGTAAACAATAACTACCCTTAATGATTTACATTCTCAAATTTTATGTAATTTACGTGATTATTTTTAGATATTTATTCACAGTTTTCATACAATATGTATAGCGGCACACTACCACCATCGATGAAAATAAATAAAAACATATACGGTACACAGTCCGGAAAAATTCAATAATAAATAAATGCACATACATTTTCTTTACTTGTATTTACTAATTAATAAATATATAGGTATTAGCTTTTTTAAATTTGATGTTAATTTCTGTTGCAGCTAAACTGATATTTTTAATTGTGAGATGTCAAATGTTACACATAATATGCGACTACTGTAAGGCTCGCGCGTTTTTTTAATTTATTTTAATAACCGGCTGATAACGTAAAGCCTCGAAATTTGGTTTGTATTTGATTCATTGGACATAATTTTGTAGGATTTATATTTATGATATTCAGCACGCTTAACAAACATTACGTTATATGCATTTCGTATAAATAATATTTTTACGAAAACACTCTCAAAACATTGTGCACAATTTTTATTTATTTTTTATTTCATCATCGACTCAATTAGACGTGGTTATTCAGAATGCGTCCAAACCACAAAATGCTAAAAATTAATTTTATACGGGTTTGGACACTATACTTGGACTCTATAGATATTTTTATGTGCTGAAAACATCCAAGCTCTAAGTGGTATAGTTTTTTATAAATTCAATATTTTTCCAACCCACGTCACGGCCATCAGCTTAAAATTAATTTTTAAACTCAAAAAATCGATTTTAGGTTTTCGTGCTGCTTCTAATTTATAAATACTCAGCAAACAAAAATATCGATTAAAAAAATCTGGGCGGTATGGAAGCACTGTACAAGTTTTTACTTCTACTATTACTACACGATGATATATCAAACATAATAATTTAGATGTCTGTCCGTCCGTAACTTCGTGTAACGCCCGTAATTTTGTTCGAATTCACGGTTAAAAAAAACAAATTCAACGGCCGGAGATGGGGCTTGAACCCCGGGCCACCAAATCCGAACCGGGCGCTTCACGCATGTTGCTACGGCCGCCTCTCCTTTCATATTCGGTCATTTTTGACGGGTTACAGCTATTGTATAAATATTTGCAGAATTAGATGTATATGTATTGCAAATTTTGACTTTTTGTCATAACGATGTTTTATAGTTTGGTCCTTCGAGCCGGATTGGTTTAATGGCTTTTCCAATAGGGCGATGTGAAAAGAGAGATAATCTAAACAATTCTTATTCAAATTAAGAGCTCATTTTTCATTCATGAATGTTCTTTTCGTGTCGATACACGTCACGCCTCGGATAGATTAACAATAACAGGTACCTACCTACCCGCGCCGTCATGGAAGCGGTACCCTGAACATGTACCTATAGTTTCGGCCGACGCCGATGTTAAGATCCAAATAAGTTTTTGGAAAAATTGTTGGCTTTATATTTTATTATTTTTCAATCAGTAAGTATATACGCTGTAGGTAATATGTGACTTAAGAAAACTCTCCACATTTCGCGCTTTCTTTGATCATCCGCCATCTTGTTTTTATATGGCGGCTGTCTAAAAACGTAGCCAATTGTAGCTCTGTTAATATTAGACCTATAGACAAAAGTAAATAACGAAAATTGGTATGTAAAATTTGGAAAACTGTATTAAAATCAAAAGAGTGGTTACATCATATTAAGTGATTAGAAAATTCTGAATAATTGTTACTGTTTAGACATTTCAAATGCTCATCAACACTAATTTCAATATTTCGAAGATTTGAAATGCGAATCTTCAAGATGAAATACGCCGATTATGCACAGTTGAAATCCGGAAATGTAAGCTCACCTATCTGTTTCAATTGCGTACATTTCAAATGAAATAGATGTTCATGTCCAATTCCTGGAGCATTTAAAACATAATGGAAAGGCCTTCAAACTGGGAAAATTGTAAAAATATATGAAAAATTAATAATAATTATTTTATAAAATAATAAATAAAATAAAATTTGAGGAAAATCTTTTACACTCTTTCTTTGCATACATTCGTAATCGATTTTTTTACTTCACCCATGCAGTATCAGTTTTAAGTTAATAACAAATTTTTGAATGGCTTGTGAGTGACGTGATTATTAATTCATTGTGAGTGACGTGATGATTAATTTTAATCGGAATAATAATCAAATCATATCGAAAATTTATTATTAATTTAATAATGTAGTCATCCACTTTAAGCAAATGTTGGATGTTTCAGTGCTCTAGCTAGTCGGAAAGTTGGTGAAAAATCAATCACAAGATTCCACCACAGCAAACAAACACCAAACAGACAAACAGAGTTAAATAAAAGCATCTAAAAATGACATAATTTATGGGTAGGTACGCTTAATACACTCTTGAGATCAACAATTTTTTTTTTTGTAGATTTGTTTGATTACATCTCCATACATCACTTTATTAGTAAGACATCTATTTTTATTGTTATCAATTACGAGTATCTCGCTATTTATAGTCCAAAACCATAAAAACTCACAAGACTAAATCAATGAAATATTTTGATAGGGGCCATTTTACATACGTTTGGCACTATATAAGCGGGCGGGGCCGCAAATATTAAATTAAAAAATTAAATTATTACGGGTACAATTTATACATTCTTCAGATTTTTTAATACGTCATATGTATAGGTAAACCATTGTATTGTAGTATGTTTGCAATTTATTTCGAGTGCGTGTTTTATGTCTCTGTATGTCCAATTTTAAACATGCCATAAATTATTTTCATAGCATCATATTTCGCCGACGCGTACAATTACATAGCAACTCATAAATTAATTTCTATCTTCCTCTATCATTGTATAAAATATTCGAAGCATGTCTACCTTCCACTAAGGAGATAATAATTAACATATAATAAATTCGTCACGGTAAAATATATGTTTTGTAATGTGTGCTGTTGTCTTGTTTATGCGTGGGATTCGAGTTCCAAGGGATAAATCAAAAATATAAGTCGACAAGTACCTACCCAAGCATCGGCATTAAATATCATTATACTACAGTGAAGTATGGAATTACAGACTTTCTTACGGAGGTTATTTGGTGTTTAACAATCTATATTATCAATCATAATAATTTCTTTGTCCGTCCGTCTGTGTGTCCACCTGTCACTTCGTGGAACGTTCGTAATTTCGTTCAAATTCACGGCTAAAAAAAAATTAAATGTCCGAAGATGGGGCTTGAACCCCGGACCAGCAAACCCGAACCAGCGGTCTTACGCATGTTGCTACCGCCGCCTCTCCGTTGACCGCCAATAATATACTTTAAATATATACTAGGGCTTAGTGAAGACGTGAACCATTTCATGTTCCTCCCTGCACAATGGCACTGGTTTAAAATATGGTAACTGCCGGCAGGGGAAATATAAAAAATGTTCAAATATTTTGTCGGCTATAAATAAGTAAATACTTCATCTTAAGGAATCGGCATGTAAATGTACCATCATTTTTGACGGGTTACAGTTAATGATTGTGCTAAATTTGCATCAAGTAATCGTTTTTTTCCAATGCCAGAATCGAAAATTAAACAAATCGTATGTTTTTTCTTAAAAAGGATGTGTACAGATTCTTTTAAAATACATTTTCACTATTGACTGATATATTGTATCACTGCATTATTGATAATACTTTTTTCATGAGTGGCCCTTGTGAGTAAAAATATATCTAATAAATATTTTGAAAAATTAGAGTTTTGAATTATGTTGTGTCTAAATGTTTTTCGCAAATGAAGAGGTTTAGAGGAAACAAAATGAGTAAATATTGTATTCTCCTTTATTATTTAAAACTCCTTGCCGATGTTCTACAAGTTTTTGTTCTACATGGAGCTCACTTTTGCCCCCTTGAAATTCTAATTTGAAGGTCTGTTATTAAATTCAATAACAAATATAAGGTAAAAGCAAAACACAAAACTTGTAGAGCAGATAATTTTCTTTCGAATAAAGTATAATGTTTAACAATTTGTGTTAATTTTAGTGCGCATTTTAATATTTGAAAAAATAAACGGACTCTATTTAAAACCAAATTTATTTAACAATTAGAAAGACATGCAGAAAAATCAAATCGATTAAAAAATATTTTGGCTGCTACCGGGACTCGAACCCAGATCTTCTATCTTTCCGGGAAGGTGTTTCACCATTACACCATATCAGCCATGTGCCTTTCCACCAATATATCGACCTTATCTGTAAGTCTCATTTTATTAATTGATTAACATATATTATCCATTTACGTTAAACTCTATTAATCTTAACTCCTAATACATGTTTCACGTGTGCAAAATTTTGAGGAAAATTTGTAAAATTTGTACTGTTATTTCTGTTTGAAGTAATTCGTCAAAAATTGTAACTGATGTGGGCAGTAACAAAAAATAATAAATCCGCCATTAAGATTAATCAATCTCTCTATCGGGTTGCGAGGGTTCCCCTCCGTTGTAAGGGTTGCAAAGTTACAATTTTTATTGTTAGGGGTTGTTAATTATACATTTGTTACGCATTCAAAATAACATATCAACTATGGACTGATGTGGCCCGGATAACATTGTAGGTTTGCCATAAGTCATGTTCAGTCTCGTGGTTCCTTCCAAGTCGTAAATCTTACGGCCACAATTTTTGACTTTGAATATAGATGCAAGAAAGTATTGAAATATAGTACATACTAAAATAACTAGTTACATAAAATGTTCTTTTAACATATAACGCTACTCAGATCACTAACAATTTTACGAGAGAAAAATGTGAATTTGAGTTTTATGAAAATGAAAATTGTTTTTGAAAATGTGTGTAATAAAAGTCTTAAATCATTATATAAGGGAATATGTTATTATTTATTATTCAATTGAAATAAAACAGAAAAAAATTTAGTAAAGAGAGGTAATGAAAATAATATATAAAAAAACATGTAATTTGTATCATAAAATATTTTCAAATAATGTATATTATAGATGTCTCACAGAGACGAAACTGTAGTTTTTATTTTTTATTATTATTTTTTATTTTTTATGGGAAAGTAGGTATAGAAGTCTTTTGGGTGTACATAGGACTTATGACCTATCTTATGTACACCCAAAAGACTTCTATACCTACTTTCCCATAAAAAAACTAATAATAATAATAATAATAATTGGATAATTTGTACAGCGCCGTTTTCGCGAAATACTCACCTCAAGGGCGCTTTGTTTCTTTTGTTTCTTCTCTGTAAGACATCCATAATATACATTAATTGATTAATAATGTTTCTGTGAAATGAAATCCAGTACTGTTCTAAAAGATTTGAACAAACTCAAAATATTCTAAAATATTTTATATAGAATTAATGATTAAAATAGGTGAATTAAATATACCTAATTGTAATGCATAAATAAATATAGTGAGAAGAAAAAATCATGTATATACTTCATCGTAATATATTGTTCATTTTTTTAAATATTGATAACGAAACAAAATATATACACGATGTTCATAATTCTTAACAAAGTTCCTGTGTTATAAGTCGGCGGCCCTCGTAGCCCAGTGGACACTGGCTTCTCACACCGAGGGTTTCGGGTTCGATTCCCGGTGACAATTAATCTAAGTGATTTGCTCAAGCCTGAGTGTTTTGTGATGTTTTTCACTTCTGTAATTGGGCCTTTTGGCCTGTTGAAGCGTAAAAATTAAAAAATAAATAAGTCGAAAATATTCAAGAATATTCGAAATATAAAAATGAAACGAATGACCTGTCATTCGTTGACATGAAATGAGTAGAATGATACTACATACTTATACTATAAAGAGTAAGATAAGGTTAGGTAAATTAATTCATTGAGTTTAGTCATATACACTTCGGATGTTAACCGACAGTTCACTGAAAGTTGAATTTAGCAATGTAAGACTACAATTAAATTAGGTGGAAAACAAAAAAAATTGTTACCTCTATACGTGCTGCATTGGACCAAAAGAGCATCGCCGTTTTCTAACTAGTAATAACTTTTCTGAATTCGCAAAACCACATCACAGATAATAATCATAATTAACATTCATGCATCATTAAACTTCCCGTCGCGCATAAAGGTAATAAAATGAATAAATTATATTATATGTAATAAGTTTAGAATTAAAATAAACTAGCTGTAATCCGTCAAAAATGACGGCACTTTTACATGTCGGTTCGTGTCGGTTCCTAAGGAAAATATAATTATATTTATTTATTTATGTAAAAAAAAAAGAAAAAATACTATAATGAAGTTACGGACGTTACACGAAGTTAAGACGGATGGACAGACTTATTGGATTAGAAACTCGGGAATAAATTTGCATAACAATATTACTTTCACTAACTCTTCTCCTCTTCTCTAAAAATTCCCGTTACAACCACTTTTACAGCAGTAAATCTAATTCATTTTGTCAATATCCAAACAATGAATTATTTGTTTTTTTACCTGATCAATTTAAAAATTATATATTTGAAAGTAGTCAGTTTAATACTACACTTGTCGATGAGAGATTCTGTTACTCTCGAAACTAGAAGAAAATTATTATCCAACTCACTTAGAGGAACATAGTTTATGTTTTCGCCCAATTCGATGAGAATCATCAATAATCTCTTTAAAGTTATCGCCAACTCCATCATCAAAAATACTGAATTTGTGGTGAAGAAAATTGAAAAAAAAGTATCCTTACTTGGAAGAATAAGAAGACATATAAATAAAAATACAAGTTTATTAATATACAGTACTATGATTCTCCTGCATATAGATTACTGTTCCAGTATATTATATATAAGCAACGAAGGAATGCTAAAGAAACTACAAATAGTACAAAACAGAGCGATGCGCATAATACTGAAGTGTAATAGGAGAACTAAAATAACAAAAATGTTGAATAGGACTGGAAACTGTAAGTCAAAGAAAAATATATAATGTAATGGTCCAAATATTTAAAAATAAACATGGATTAGTACCTACCCAAATACTTTGATGACAGGATGAAGATGAATAAGGATTTTCATTCCTACAATATAACAGGAAGCGACAACATAAGACTACCAAAGAAAAACACCTCACAAAATTGTATGATGTATAAAGGTATAAAAATCTTCGATAACCTGCCAAAGGAAATTCAAAACATGGATAATATAAGGAGGTTTAAACTGAAGTGCAAAAATTATATAATAAAAACTTTTAATGATTAGATGGAATGCAACATGTCCAAGTGGAATCATGTATTAGCCCACACAACATTATGTGTGGAACTAAATTATTAAGATAAATAAATAAATACAGCAATATAAGCTTCACACGTTCGCCGCAAAATGAAAAATAAATTTTCCTGACATTCCAGCGCATGAAACAAAACGGTATAGCTGTTTTCGCCTCTCGACACGGCGCATAGTTAGAGCATTTATAATTATTTCAATAAGATTTGCCATTGTTTCAATTGTGAAAAAACCGCGCTACAGTGTGACCGAGAAATCGGCTCCGAAACAATTCGCAGCCCGCAAACATTTATTTCTTTTTGCATTCGCCTCGCTCCGGCCGCAATAAATAAGTTTTTAAATAATTAGCTCACTCTCGCCGTACGAATCCGTTTTACGAGCTTTTGTGCCGTGTGATCACATTATCGGATTTTATACGACGAAATGCGCAGGGGCGGATCCCACGTCCCACACAAATTTTTAACACTCATTAATTAATAATTATAAATTTTTCGGAACAAATCAACATAACGAAGCTATCGTGTAGGAGAACTGTACGTGATTTAATTTGTCTTTATAAAATTATTTACCGTGTGTAGGACTACTCAGGATGATTACCTACAGAGTACCTGGGCGGTCGGTTTCACGACAGAGCGAGCTATTTTATGTAGGTAGGCACCCAGCATACTAACTAACTACTTTTAAATTAATGATACAGGTCGTTTGATATATTTAATGCTTGTACACTATACACATACAAAAAAAATCCACTCATCTTCTATTTTATAGTTTTCCTATATATTTACTTGATCTATTATTTGTTTTATTTTTCTTGTTGAAATTTTTTTTCATTAATAATTTTCTTCTTATGTATCTATTGAGTACAGTAGCCGGCAAACATCTTGAAATTTTACGGCACAGTGGGGGGAAGTTTGCGCATGTACCATTACACCAACGAGACCCAAATTTTGTCTTCTGCGCATTCCCCCACTACGCCACTCATTTATTCCCTTGTAATAAATACAGTTTTGTGTGTTTGTCTTTTTTCTATTTGGAATACTTATTTTCTTTGCATTTCTTGTATTACGTCTATGTATCTCTGTGCTATATTTGATCTTATTTTTAAAATATTTTGGCATTTTGTCGTTTAATATTTTGAGAATGAATATCATTGTATTTAATTTTAATCTTTGTTTTATGTTAATCCGATTTAAATTTGAGAGCATCTTTTTAATTTTGGAATGATTTCTCTGTTAATCTAGTTAAGCCATCAGACTGACTTTTGTGTGTCCTCGTGAAACCAAATGTATGGCCTAATGGTTAAAATATTCACTAGGGTTCACAATGATCCAATGGTCGTGTTTTTGAACTCTGTTCAAAGAGGCTAGCAAGTTAGTCTTATTTTTACAAGCTCAAGCGAGTTAAGCTGAGTTTGAAAGTATTAAGAATATTGATGTGTCACGTAATCCGTATACTTTGTTGGCGATTGAATTTACAAATGAATAATTGAAATATTGGTTCCAATTCAGGCCTGGATTAATATTTTCCTTATTGGAATCTACCCAAATACGAAATGAACGATTTACAATTAGCCGTCGGCGACGCTAGGTTAGGTTAGGTTAGAAAATTATAAAGTCATAGAATATATTGAATGGCTGTTGCCAATTTTACGCCACAGCGGGCTGCCTGTTTTTAATTTGTGCAATAAATTTTTATTGTTTATAAATGTGCAACCAAGGCTAGTGCACTTTTTATTTCCTGCTGTAAAATTTTATTTCTTCCTTATCGCTGGCATCCGCGATGTTCCATGCTAAATAATTGATCACTTTCGCACGGAAAATGTTACGCATAAATAAGCTGAGGTCGTCCAAGGTCATCTCGTTACAATATATACCGCGATCTTTCCGTATCTTTTCAAGTTTGGAGATACAACTTTTTGCCATACATATCCGTCGTTTGATTTCTGGCTCTCCGTCATTAGTGATTATAGATCCGAGATAATTATTTTATTTGAAGGTTTTTCAGAATAGGCCAAAATTCCAGAAGAGAGAAATCACCATTCAAAAATTACATTATATGTGTATGTATTTAATGAATTTATAAATAAGTTGAACATCCACTCTCTGTACAATAAAATGGCGTATTTTCCCTTTCCCCTAGTTAACACGCGAGCGGGTAGTTTCGGTTGTCAACCACTGAGTAAAAAGCTCACTTTGATGCGTGATTTTATGTCAACTTGAGGAATTATCAAGCCCCAACCACACCAAGTGCAAGGGTTCCAACGAGCACAGCCTTTGTCCAATTATTTATTTAAGTGCTGCACAAAAATATCATTTTTCTCTACTACAAAATATACGCTGGGTGTGCACTTATCTTTTTTATTTTTCATTTAAAATAAATTTCAACTTACCGAACTCGATAATATAATACATACTACAAAAATTTATTTAAAACCGTTAACCTCGTTCTTCCGACCGGAGCGGCCATGTGCACTTTTAACTCACAATATTTATCATCAGAATAAAGTATCATACTCAAGTCTTTCAGTAGTCTCTTTATCTCATCAAAGGAAATGGAATCAGTTTTTATAAAAAAAAGTAACCCATAAAAACCAATTTTTACTATACTCCCTTTCTTTGTAAAATATAACAATAATTAAAGACGAATTAAAACAAATAACATAACACTAAACTTATAGTAATTTAATATATTCCTAAAATGTCAGATGTTTTGGGTTTTGATAAGACACTATGCTTTGAAGATTAAATTCTAAAAACATTTGTCAGTCAATTTAGTTTTTCGACATTCGTAGTGAAGTACCTATTATGTATACCGACGGAGTAATTCAAATTTAGAAAATATTCCGCGACGTTATCGGGCCGCCGCGCCGTTGCTAATAAAAATTTTCTAATGATTCCAATTTGAAGAAAACAATAAAATTTCTAAAAATCAGAAATTATACTATAATTATTTATTTTTTTAACGAAATACTGACAGACTTCCTGATCGTCACCACGAGTCTGCTTGCCAAGTTTCAGCTCGATTGGATCACGGAAAAGGGTCAAAATCGATCCAAAGTTTTGGTTGACGGCAAGCAAGCAGACGCCACGAGTTAATATAAAGGGAGTAAAAATGAATATGTCTTCAAAATATCACAGTTTTGACGTTTCTACAAAAAATTCCGCCATCCTCCCTCTACCGGCCGCAACAGCCGAACGCAGATCAGCGCCCGTAGTTCCTTCCTAGAGTGTGCCTGTGTTTAATTTTGTAGTTTTAAGCGGTCGTCATATTGTAGTTAGGTATATATTTTATCATATATTAATTTGGAATTATAAAACAAAATATATGTATTATATTTTTATTTTAGAGAAATTAAAAAATCATGTCCTGGCTATCGGGTGATGGGAAACATTTGATTCAGAATGTATATGCAGCATTGATGAATCAGAAGTTTCTGATCATCATCATCAGTTACGAAGATTTAAAGATACGTAATTTTAAACTACCATCTGCACCTGATAATGACAATACTCATCTCTCATCGAAAGATCTCAGTGTACGTTTGGGATACATCTCATGTACATGAATATTTATAAAAATTAAAATATTGGAAAAAACGACAGACGTAATGTTTTTTTGAAAGAATTTAATAAGATACTGATTTTGTAAGCTGCGAAATCACAATTTGCATAGTAAGGATTTTAAAGAATATATAGAGACATAACGAGAAAGATTAACTCACTTCCAACTACTGTCTTTACCTAACAGAAGAACAATCGCTGATTTAATGATGATACTATAATATACTTGTCTGGAATGCCCTGATGTGTGGCAGCGAAACATGGACCATCGGCCAGAGCATGTCTGGGAGGCTAGCGGCCTCTGAGATGTGGTGCTACAGGCGCATGGCGAGGATCCATTGGACATAACATATCCAAAAGGGAGAGGTGTTGAGCAGGGTGGGCGAAAAATGGCGACTCCTGAACAGAATCGCACAACAACGAGCAATTTGGATAGGCCATAATATAAGGCATCCGGGCCTGCTTTTTACCATCGTCGAGAGAAATGTTGAAGGCAACAATCGTAGAGGCCACCCGAGACAATAAAAATTTATTGCACAAATTAAAAACAGGCAGCCCGCTGTGGCGTAAAATTGGCAACAGCCATTCAATATATTCTATGACTTTATAATTTTCTAACCTAACCTAACCTAGGGTCGCCGACGGCTAATTGTAAATCGTTCATTTCGTATTTGGGTAGATTCCAATAAGGAAAATATTAATCCAGGCCTGAATTGGAACCAATATTTCAATTATACATTTTTAAATTCAATCGCCAACAAAGTATACGGATTACGTGACACATCAATATTCTTAATACTTTCAAACTCAGCTTAACTCGCTTGAGCTTGTAAAAATAAGACTAACTTGCTAGCCTCTTTGAACAGAGCTCAAAAACACGACCATTGGATCATTGTGAACCCAAGTGAATATTTTAACCATTAGGCCATACATTTGGTTTCACGAGGACACACAAAAGTCAGTCTGATGGCTTAACTAGATTAACAGAGAAATCATTCCAAAATTAAAAAGATGCTCTCAAATTAAAATTAAATACAATGATATTCATTCACAAAATATTAAACGACAAAATGCCAAAATATTTTAAAAATAAGATCAAATATAGCACAGAGATACATAGACGTAATACAAGAAATGCAAAGAAAATAAGTATTCCAAATAGAAAAAAGACAAACACACAAAACTGTATTTATTACAAGGGAATAAATGAGTGGCGTAGTGGGGGAATGCGCAGAAGACAAAATTTGGGTCTCGTTGGTGTAATGGTACATGCGCAAACTTCCCCCCACTGTGCCGTAAAATTTCAAGATGTTTGCCGGCTACTGTACTCAATAGATACATAAGAAGAAAATTATTAATGAAAAAAAATTTCCACAAGAAAAATAAAACAAATAATAGATCAAGTAAATATATAGGAAAACTATAAAATATTAGGTCCTTACATATGAAATTGACGTTTAGTATGGGAGGAACATAAAGCCGATTTTTTTTATTATAATATATTTATTTAATCAAAGTATGTACCATTGCTATCTATGCACTTTTTCCATCTCATAGGTAGTTCATCGATCCCTTTACTTAAAAAACCATTCGGACGGGAATCAATAAAATCTTTGAAGGCGGTTTGGACTGCCCCATCGGAGTTGAATTTTTTCCTTTGCAAGAAGTTATCCAAATTTCGAAAAAAATGGTAATCTGTTGGGGCAAGGTCCGGAGAGTACGGTGGATGTCTTAGACATTCCAATTGAAGCTCCTCTAATTTGGTAGCCGTCTGTTGTGCAGTGTGTGGTCTAGCGTTATCATGAAGCAGCAGTGGCCTAGAGCGATTAACCAGCCTCGGTTGTTTAGCAGCTAGCTTTCCATCATGGTTTGCAGTTGCTGACAATAGACATCTGCCGTAATCGTCTGGCCAGATTTAAGAAAGCTGTAGTGAACGACACCAGCACTAGTCCACCAAACGCTCACAAGTAACTTTTTTTGGAGTCAATTTTCGCTTGGGGCATGGTTTGGCTGGTTCGGCAGGGTTCAGCCACTGCGATGAGCGCTTCCGATTATCGTACAGGATCCACTTTTCATCACAGGTAATGATTCGATTTAAAATCCCTTCATTATTGTGCCGGTTGAGTAATGCAACGCTGCAGTCAACGCGCGTTTGTTGATTTGCTTCACTCAATTCGTGAGGTACCCACCTTTCAAGCTTTTTCACCTTACCAATTTGCTTCAAGTGGATTAAAACAGTTTTATCACTAACACCGCAGCCTGTAGCTAACTCGGATGTGGTTTGCGATGGATCCGCTTCCACAATAGCCTTCAATTCTTCATTATCAACTTTGGTCTCCGGCCGTCCACTGGGCTTGTTCTGCAGGTCGAAATTTCCAGAACGAAAACGTTGGAACCAAAAACGCACTGTGTTTTCTTTTGCGGCACCGTCGCCATACACATCATTAATTCTTCGAGCCGTTTCTGCAGCACTGGTGCCACAGTGGAACTGTACTCGTAAATAACGCGATATTTCAAGTTTTTCATTTTGTAAACTGAGTGACGCAAAGAAAAAAACAATTGAGGAAAAAACAAATGAATTATAATTTTCAAAACACAAATACATGAGTAAATAGCTGTATAAATTTGGATTTGGAATTCCTAACCAAAGAGAAGATATTTGAGATCAAATTTGCCAGTACGGCAAAACGTGAATTTCATATGTAAGGACCTAATAGAAGATGAGTGGATTTTTTTTTAACAATTTTTCTACTGACACGGTGAAAGTAGTTAAATCGATTGGAGCTGATGAATTCCATTCGTATTTATCGTATTCATTAATAATTTTCTAATTGGCTACCAATGGTTGTCAAAAAAATGTTTTCTCTAAACTCATATTTTTTCATTATTTGGTTTAGCACAAACACAGGCGTGACATGCCCATACATTTTGTGCATGATGGTGTAACATAATGTCATCTAAATAATATCACATTATGTTACATTATTATATTATAAGAGATATAATCATACAAGGAATTTGCTTTATCTGTTGCATCAATGGTCATATTTTCAATCGCAATAAAATGTTATTTTTGAATTTTGATTTGCCATCTGAAAATATGTTTATATTGCTTTGTGAATGAAGAATATTTTACGTTCTAATGATGGATAATAATGAAGGGAAGTATCCGATACTAGAATGTAACATTTTTTAATGAAATATACTGCGTATTGAGGTAATTCTGACGCGAACGGACATTTTAATTTCGCATAGAACATTTTGGACATAATTTATAATTTTATATATTGTAGTTTTTTTTGTGTCGCAACCCTAGTCTGCAACAAGCACTCGATTTCTCCACTCTTCTCTGTCACCTGCCAGCCTCTTCATTTCTTGGTAGGTGCTACAGCGCACATCTCCGATGATCTGGTCTACGCAGCTTGATCTCGGGTGGCCTCTACGATTGTTGCCTTCAACATTTCTCTCGCTGGTAAAAAGCAGGCCCGGATGCCTTATATTATGGCCTATCCAAATTGCTCGTTGTTGTGCGATTCTGTTCAGGAGTCGCCATTTTTCGTCCACCCTGCTCAACACCTCACCCTTTTGGATATGTTATGTCCAATGGATCCGAGCCATGCGCCTGTAGCACCACATCTCAGAGGCCGCTAGCCTCCCGGACATGCTCTGGCCGATGGTCCATGTTTCGCTGCCATACATCAGCACATTCCAGACAAGTATATTATAGTATCATCATTAAATCAGCGATTGTTCTTCTGTTAGGTAAAGACAGTAGTTGGAAGTGAGTTAATCTTTCTCGTTATGTCTCTATATATTCTTTAAAATCCTTACTATGCAAATTGTGATTTCGCAGCTTCAAAAATCAGTATCTTATTAAATTCTTTCAAAAAAATATTATGTCTGTCGTTCTTTCCAATATTTTAATTTTTATAAATATTCGTGTACATGAGATATATCGCAAAAGTACACTGAGATCTTTCGATGAGAGATGAGTACTGTCATTATCAGGTGCAGATGGTAGTTTAAAATTACGTAACTTTAAATCTTCGTCACTCCAGTATCGCTGATGATGATGATCATCCGATAGCCAGGACATTCTTTTTTAATTTATCTAAAATAAAAATATAATACATATATTTTGTTTTATAATTCCAAATGAATATATGATAAAATATACACCTAACTGCAATATGACGACAGCTTAAACTACAAAATTAAATACAATCACACTCTAGGATGGCGGAGTTTTTTGTAGAAACATCAAAACTGTGATATTTTGAAGACTCATTCCTTTTTTAAAAACTGATTCCATTTCCTTTCATGAGATAAAGAGACTACTGAAAGACTTGAGTATGATACTTTATTCTGATGATAAATATTGTGAGTTAAAAGTGCACATGGCCGCTCCGGTCGGAAGAACGAGGTTAACGGTTTTAAATAAATTTTTGTAGTATGCATTATATTATCGAGTTCGGTGAAGTTGAAATTTTATTTTAAATGAAAAATAAAAAAATAAGTGCACATCCATCGTATATTTTGTAGTAGAGAAAAAAAAAGATATTTTCGTGCAGCACTTAAAAAAATAATTGGACAAAGGCTGTGCTCGTTGGAACCCTTGCACTCGGTGTGGTTGGGGCTTGATAATTTCTCAAACCGACGTAAAATCACGCATCAAAGTGAGCTTTTTACTCAGTGGTTGACAACCGAAACTACCCGCTCGCGTATTAACTAGGGGAAAGCAACCGTTCAAGCATCCGAAAGCAGGATGTTCAATTTATTTAATTACTTTTATTTATTTTGGAGATTTCTCTCTTCTGGAATTTTGGTCTATTCTGAAAAATCTCCAAATAAAATAATTATCTCGGATCTATAATCACTGATGACGGAGAGCCCGAATTCAATCAACGGATATGTATGGCAAAAGGTTGTATCTCCAAACTTGAAGGGATACGAAAAGACCGCGGTATATATTGTAACGAGATGGTAATAGAGATTACGTACAGAATCCCTCGTAACATGTCGATGACAACAATAAGATCGTAAACACTAGAAAGTAAAAGAATCTTCTCGAGAGTTCGAAAGATCAACGTTTTGCTTATATAAAGCGGGACCGACAGTTGTAAAGATTTTCCCTGTTTTGACATTTATATCGGTGCGATATTAGCCGCTGGGGTGGCCAGTCGTGAAATAATCGGAGCATAATATGTTGATTATTATGATAAGAATATTACGAGATATATCTCTTATTTTGTTTTTTTTTTTCAAAATATATGCTTAGGCAAAAGTCGTGCTTCTTGTTCTCATTGCACGCCCTTGGTGTAGTGTACACATTAACTTTCAATAATGTATACATTAACTCATAGTTAGTGCATACACATACTAGTAATTGTATACATTATCGAAATTAAATACTCTGTCTGAAACGTATCCAAAACAATCCAAATCTGGCTTGAAAGGAATTAAGTGCACACAATATTGTGGGCAGCGGGACGCACAAATGTCTTCACATTACAAGAACTCAAAATAGAAAAGAGAGTCTCAACCATTATTCTGAGACAAGCTTTATTAAATTTTTGGACATCTTATTAGAAGAAAAGCTACCCTGGAGAAGCCTGTTGTGGTGAGCCACGTCAAGGGAGGTCACGGAGATCATGATACTCAGTCTTGAGGGAGCAACCTTCTTGGATGATGGTAATGGAAACTCCCCCATGTGTAAATCAGTTTTAGGAATAAGCGAATTATCATAAAAATAAGTCTCCGGCGATCCTCTTCAGCTCTGTGTAGGAAGCACAATTCATATCTAGACACACTTGCTCAAGATATTCACGGCGAGGGCGCCCTCTGGCAATCTCTCCCTCAACCGTTCCCACCAGAATATTTTGTAGAAGATTGACATGCCGTAGTATATGTCCCATCCATTTTGGACGCCTTTTAGAAATGGTGTAAACATGTATCTGGTTTCATCGATCCTGCTGAGAACCTCTTCATTAACCTAAATGTGGAGACCTGTAATTGGCCATCTATATTTATCAATGTTTTCTATGCTTCTTTGTTTTTGTGCTGTTGGTCTTCCATGAATATTAAATAAATAAATAAAAAATTAATGTGGTATCTTCAGGAAATTCCTAGGGTACGTCTGTAGGTCCACATCTCGACGGCTTCTAATTTTTTTTTTTATCTCTATTGCCAATGCACCATTTCTCTCAACCATACAGCAAAATAATCCATAAAGAGGTTTTTATTAATTGCTTGCAGAGCTTTAGGTCTATGTTGTTGGATTCGAAAATCTTTGATTTTTTGTTAAACGCAAGTTTTGCTTGGTGGATGCGACTGTCAACCTCTCTTTTTCTACGGTCATCCCGAGTGATTTTACTCTCAAGATAGGCAAACTCTTTTGCGTTCTTATAGCTAGACCGCATTCAAAAAAATGTGCGCAAAAAATATGTACGTTGTTACGATGTAAAAAATGAACACAAAAAGAAGTAAATTTCTAGTAAGTAAGTAACCTTTTTTAAACTAAAAAATATACATTTATTTGGAATATCATGTTGAGGCTTGTAATACGGGCTTGCCAGGCAACCTTTTCCGCCGCTTTCTTCTTACCGGACTAAGCTAGAAATGGTCTTTTGATTGTGGTCGACCTGCAGCTCCTGACATTAGTAGGTACGTTCATTAAATTTGGAAATTTGGTGTTCGTCTCTCCCTACAGTTATCGATAAAACAATTACAAGTTATAAATAATTACGATAATAAAGACAATGATAAAGACTCGACGGAATAGAGCTTTCGGCCTACGCCGGGGGTCACTGAGAGACTGACATGCCCGCATAGGGCGTTGGCTAGTTTTTATATGTTTTGCGAATAAAGAACTCTCCCGAGGTGGAGCTGTGTGTGTATGTTTCTGACGATGCGATGGCTTGTATGCACGATACTCGTGTACCCTGCTGTGCCTCGGTTTTATCTACGCTGCGGATTCCAGCGACAGTCTGGCGCGTGCGCCTTGGTTTGACCTGCTGACGAAGTCGCGGCTATACAATGTACTTGTTGATGGTCTGCTCAGGGCTGTGGCTGTGTATGGGGTAACCCCCATAAAAGGAAAAACAAATTAAAAAAACAATTTTGTAAGAATGTTATGTTAGACAATTATTCAATTTTATATATAGGGTCTCATAATAGAGCTCGTCCACATTAGATTTATGCCTAAATTATGAATCAAAAATGTTTTTAATGTCCTAATACCAATAGTTCTTCCATTTCAAAGTTAGCATTTTTTATAAATTTTTGGATTTATCTTTCGTGTAACGTTAGACTTCATAAGAGTAACTCGGATAGAATATTAAAAATTTATTTGGTAAAATACAAGTCAAATAAAGTGTTTTAAAATAGAATTTTATGTTTTAAAATAGAAAGAAATTTAACCTAGAAATTTTCTGCCACTTTTAAATTATTTTATTTGACTTATATTAAAGCGAATAAATTTGTAATTTGGTCAAAGTTTCGGTACGGTAACACATACCGTTATCGATGTTTTACCTAAAGTGTTACGGTACTACCGTACTTGTGCGTTGAGGATATAAATCTGACACAAATTTTAACAATTTCTACTGACACGGTAAATCGATTGGAGCTGATGAATTCCATTCGTATTTATTGCCGAGTGGAATCAGTAATTAGTTGAGGTAAACCTTATTAATCAATATCTATCAATCATTATTTGTTAATTAGTTTTAATTTTCTGCCCTCGTAGTCTATTTGGAAAGACACTGTCTTCTAATTACAAAGATTCAGGCTCAATTTGGGTAATGATTTTGTGATTTTTTCAAGCCTAAATATATTAACACTCTTTTATTTAGCATCACTTCTCTGTCCGACAGGGATAGGTACAAATCAATATTTGATGCACATCCTGACCAACAAACATTCTGACGTATTCCGGATGACAGTACAATAATCATTAAGTAGTTTCACAAAGTCAGTTGAATTATTCATAAAAAATAATTAAAATGCTGACGCGTTATTTTACCAGACATTGTACATGACTGACATCTGACGGTTTGTAATTGTAATGTTACTGTAATTGAACTTCATGATTTGTTGTTGTTGTGTTACAAAAACTTATGTATGTCAGTATTCAAAGAATGGAAGATTGAATACCTATGGAAAAATATTAATTAAGATAAATCATAGAAGCCTCAAAAAGACGAAGCTATGGTAAGTCCTAAGGAAGTCTTTATAGGGTGGCCCAGGCCTTACAGGTGGTCCGAGGCTTCTGTGAAAGAAGTCGATTACATATTTATCTTCTATATTCATGCAAAACAATCTTTAGATTTTGGCAATATCCTCACTCCTTGGCAGTAATAGAGAAGAGAATATTCACGAAGCAGATACAAAAATAGAATACTTAAAACTGTAAAGACTTCAAAAGAAACTCCGCACAAATAAAATAAAACATGAAAACCTTTTAACACTTTCTGAATCAGCTACAACTTACTTATTCAGATACCTTATGTTTAATAAATCTCAGTATTGTACTATTATCAGTTGGATACACTTTTTTCACATTAAATGAATGTAAGAGCCATAAACATTTCAATTGTAAGTAATTAATTTTGCATTAATCAGTGAAATAGGGAAATTCTTCTAAATTCGTCACATGCATCGTACAGAAATCAAAAGCATATTGAAAAGTTATTTTATATTTTAATATTGTTAATTTTTTCAAACAAGTGAATTTAAATAAAAAATATACATATAAATATATTAAATAAAATTTAATTGTAGGAATAAATATAGGTAACACCCTTAAATTTAAAAAAAAAAGTTTAACTGAATCTTTAAGAAAAAAATATTAATGGAAATATTAATGCACCATTTATTATTGAAATTTTCAAGTCCATTTATTTTTAAATCTTTTGTTTATCATCCCTTTTTAGAGGGTCGGGGGTATTAAGATTTGACATTTTATTTGTACTTCCATTTTACCTTGTCTAACGCAGTTTTAATACTTGGTAACTAAACAAAAAGAAAGTCACAGCATCTTATATATCGCTCTTGATAAAATAATACCTCTTAGGCTACTTAATATAGATTTTACAGGGGATGCAAAAAACTGCATAATACCTACATTCTTTACAATAAATAGAATACGAGGAATTGCTTTGATGGAATAAAAGACACAAATAATATAATAATTGTTTTAAAGATACAAGCTTTTGCCATATTACATATCTACACATTTTAATGACAAATACACAAAAACAGATTTTGACAAAAGTATGGTATGCGAGGAATTGTTTTACCATGAGCGATATACGCATGAATGTAGTTATCATTGAGGAAAAAGTAGGTATACATGCACACTGGTGATTGATCTATGTTTCTTTGACAATTAGTACCATAAGTGAGCCCAAAATCCACTATTGCAATAGGCACTTGGAGATATAGAAGCAATGCAGAAATTCGTATAATAATAACCCTTCATAACCAACTCCATCAGCTCTAGCCGACCAGCTTGGATAGGCCGCTGGGCCGACCCAGACAGCACGCTATGGATGATTAGTGATTGATCTGGAGAAGCCAGGGAATAAAAAGGGATGGGAGCAGAAGACAATTGATCGGAAGAAATGGAAAGACATCATACAACAGGCTAAAGCTCTACGAGAGTTATACAACCATTAGAAGTAATAAAGATTTAGGATTAAGATAAATTATAGAAGTCTCACAGAGACGAAGCTATGAATGTGAGAAACGTGTGTGAAAGTCTTTTTATACGATGGTTCAGGGCTTACAACCTGTATACTGTCTTAAGTGATCACTCTACACAATTCAAAGTTCACCAATTCCATTGTAAAAACGTCCGCACATTCAAATCTGAGAATCTTTCGTTTATTTGAATTGACTATGCTAGAGGCATATGTAGACTTTTCTCGTGAACTTAACATAGATTTTCTCAGCTGGAAATAAAACCTCTATATTTTTAAAGTAGAATAATAAGCAACATACTTTTTGATGTACACATGAAATTCTTACGAATTATTTTAAGATGCATACTAAAATACGCCTTAAAATGAGCATTTTTCATTTTTTTAAACTCTTTCAAACATCAGTATAGATTTAAAAAATAAATGTATGTTCTTAGAACATACCTACATATAAAAATATCGTTAAGATTTAGACTATCGCCCGGTCCCGAAAGCGTAAAGGGGTTTTTATTTGAGTCCGCCTTGGAATTAAGATATTAAGTCCGCTCAGCGAAACAAAGACTCGCCGATTTGGCTCGGCTCATAAAACAATTATTGCTTCGCGCGAACCGCCTCCCTCGCGGATATTTCGCAGCATCTGGCCTGGGGACGGAACTAATGCACTTTGTTGTTGATGCGTCTATTTACCCGCGCGCGATGGACGCTCATTACGCGCGCCCGAGGAAGAGGCCGGCGGGACGCGGCGAAGCGCAGCGGCGCGGTGCACTCACACGCGTGTAATCGATACGCGAGGATTAATCTCAGCTCCGACGGCCGCTATTAACTTTGCAATCAAGAATCGTCGATAATGATAATAATAATTTCGAATGTCCGTCCGTAACTTACGTCCGTTTTCAAAACTACTAGCTGTACCACGCGTTGATTTTTAGTACACTGTTTGGATCGTCATAACACTTTCGCGAACCTTCTAGTATATCCTCCTTCCAGAACTTTCAAGAAATTTATCGAATGTACAGGAACCTTCTAGACACACCGACACATTCCACCACTCAGTTTAGAACCTTATAAAACTATCGGGAATTTTCTAGAATCTTCTTCTTCCAGAACTTTCTAGAGCAGGTTTTTCCGAAACCTTCTAGACTCACCGACACAGACGGCGCGCCTATTTTGAAACAATCTGGAGCATTTGCGGCCTTCCCATAATAAAACAAATCCATTAGAAAGCACATTTTCGTCACCCAATCCCACCCACTCACAGCCACCCCCACCAAACTCGCATATTTTCGATGTGACACCAAGGGCTATCCACCACCATAACCACCGGTGGGTGGTTATGGCTGGTTGTGGAGAAAACTTGGCGGATAGGGAAACTCGGGTTTCTTTATATATATATATATATATATATATATTTATTATGATTTCAAAATTTTTAAAATGAAATGAAAACATTGACTTTATGCCTTTTTGATAAATTTAATAAAAAAATAATCAAATTATATAGATAATATACAACGAAACAATGTCCGCCACTAACGCTACCAGATGGCTGAAATATTTTTTATTTTATTTAAATTTATACATATTTTTATTATTACAGATCGTGTACAGCTTGTCGGCACGTTTCTTTTTCATTTTCTTGCATAAGTACATAGCATACATATTTGGTTATAGTTGCGGTTTATAAAGGATAAAATATATATAGAAAATAATGATATTATATGAACAAGACTTAAAAGTAAACTTATTAGTGAGACTAGATATCAGATAATATATAATAAAAAAATAAAAAACATGTACATCAATATGAATCACTGGGATCAAGATGCATAAAAAAATCATGGAACAGCTCAAAGTAGAAATGAAAAGGCTTTGAGGCCAACAGTATGAGGCATGTGACTTGTCTAGATTTCCAGAGTCAAGTTATTTAATAGGAATTTCCTTATTTCCCTTCCTCTTCTTGTAGATTGGGTGATCTTCTTGACATGCTCCGGTTTTTTATTGAAGAGTCGTGGTACTGTGTTCTCTTGCTCTTGCTTCTTGCTCCGTAGAAGTTGTTGATTTTTTTCACATTGAGTTGCCTGTTTGTGATTTGCCGAGTTCTATGGCTATGATTTAATAGTTCCTTTTCCTCTTCATAGTGCTTCATGATTATTTTATAATGGTATATTTGTTTAACAGGGAGAACTTCGCAGTATTCAATTATAGTATAATTCTAAATTTAATAATGTCCATCACTAACGTTGTAGTGCTTTTCTCACAGCCTTACACAGCCTTAGCGGACAAAATGTATGCTATAAAAGAATGTTATTTTTAACGAATTAAAGCTAGTATCAGAAATAAATCCTGCCGGGTAAAACAAGAACCGAAGAAAGACAACAATTTTCTTTCTTCCTTTTGAACTGGGAGGCCTACTTGTCTTATGATGTAAACATTCACATTCGATTTCTACGTGAACCTGGCCCATAAGTTCTCAATTTTTTATATCCATTTTTAAGTGCATAATTTAATAATGCATAAAAATAGATACGAATTTCAATCTTCGAATTCCCGCAAGTTCAATGAATAATGTAGTTATTACATTTATATTTCAGACAAATCGTCTGCGCGCGCAACATTAAAACCGTTTTAGTCGATGCCGTTCAAATACACACTGCAACAATACTAGAATTCACAAAGGTACAAAATCACACAAAGAGGTTTTCTGTCTCTGCGGTACACTTCAAATCGTCCCTTAAAAAGTTATTGAGTATTTTCATGAATCCGCCATAGAATATCATTGTTGCAATTTAATATAATATATTTTCATAGAATTCTATAGTTTTTGGTCGTAACCCTCACAAAGATTAATTGTGACCTCACCGGTAATCGAATCCAGAACCCTCGGCGTGAGAAGCCAGTGTCATGTCCACTGGGCTACGAGGGCCACCTGATACTACTAGGTTTTCCAAAGCATTGAATTTTTTTAAAAGAAAATAAAGCTGTTATATATTTGTTCGATGATTTAGCGAATTATGTACTTGAATTTTGGATGCAAAATACATAATTTGGAAATGTAAACTAAAAATGGATTTTTATTATCTATGCAATCAGTGTCTGTCCATCTATTTGTCTGTTTGTCAATCTGTTTGTCTGCCTGTCTGTCTGTCTATCTGTTCTCTATACAAAGATACATCGTTTGACCGATCTGACCTAAATTTTGCATACTTATCTTTAAAACTTAGCGAATAACATAGGAAACATTTCCCCCCTCCCCCTCCTCCTTTACCACACCCCCTCCGCTGATATTTTTTTACAAATCTATACTGTTTGATATGTTTTTCCTTACACAGATATCTAACCATTTTCTTTATTTGCAACAATTTTTTTCTCTTTCTTATTACACTATTTATCTAATAATAGTATAATAATAATTATACTATTAATCTTTATTAATTATAAATTTTGCGGAAACATTATAATGAATGAGAGATAATTTTTAATTTAAAATTTTCTTTATACCCTGAAAAATTTTGATTATTATGTTATTTATTATTAGGTTGCGTTCAGAAAATAAAATACATTTGTACACATGAATAATCATACATTACTGAACCAAGCATATCTGATTGTATTTTACAAGTTTGATGAAAATATGTAGTCACTCCCCACAACTCTACCGGATATCCCATCCACCTCCTGCTTGTTATTCTTTGGAGGTTTTACAAAACAACTGCACCTTCCCGCCACAATTTTACCCGGGCAACGCCGGGTGCCGCTAGTGATTTATGAAATGCACAACGTTATCGCCCAAAATCATATAAAATCGCCTCCCCCTCCCTCTATTCATATTAACTCTTGATCGCCCATTGGTGGGCGACATTGCCCACGTTGGGAAACACTGATCTGGCCGAAGATATACGTCAAACTTCAAATTTGCACAGTAGGCAAACCGAAAAGCGGTCGTCTTATTGTACTCAATTAATTTACCCCTGTTATGAGATGATAAAATAGGTAATGTCAGTAAAATTTGATAATTTATTTATTACATATTTTTTACACACCAAAAGTAAAATTGAAATACAAATATTAGCAAACATAATAATTTCGTTGTCTGTTCATCTGTCTTGTCCGTCCGTGACTTCGTGTGACGTCCATAATTTAGTTAGAATTTATGGCTAAAAAAATCAAATTAAACAGCAGGAGATGGGACTTGAACCCCTGGCCAGCAAACCCTTACCAGCCGCCTAACGCATGTTGCTATCGCCACCTCTGCGTGGATCGCCAAAAAGATATTATAAATATATACTAGGGCTTAGAAAAGACGCAAACAATTTCACGTTTCATAAACCGCGCAGCACAAGCACCAAGGTTTAAAATAGTACCTTTATTAACTGTAATCTAAAAAAATGTTAAAATATTTTGATAAAAGTCGTTGTTGCTATTGAACCGGCATGTAAAAGTACCATCATTTTTTTACGGGTTACTGCTAGTAAAATTATGATCCATCATCATTTGGATCATTCGCTACGATTTTTTATTATCAAACTTTTGCTTTAAAAATTTTAAATTTTTATTTTTGATAACAATCCTGGCGTATTCGTATAATATAGGAATAAAGGAAACAAAAAAAGGGGCCCGATCCTGGATGGACTGGAATGGAGGAGTAGGGACAAGAAGAAAATGTTGCGATGAAAATCAATGAGTAGAATTTTTTATGATTTTTGCAATGTCGATGAAAACATCACATAAATTAAGCGTAGACAATGTTTCACTGCTAATAAAATTCCACGCGCCAAACAAATACACACTGATGTTTCCAAAGCTTTTTGAAAATGATGAGCTTTTTTAGGGTTCGAGCAGACCGTGTTACAACGAATCAGCGTTGATCAAGGAAGCGCTAAACGAGGTCTTACTGTACTCACTACGCTCCTGAGACTCAGTTTCTTGTCTCAGTGAACGGTCATTTGCGAAGTTCGCAGATTTCAAATCACTAGTGTAGAACTAAACAGTTTAAATTCAATTTCGATTCAATTCAACTTCATTCAATTCAATTCAATTTATTTATTTACATTACAAACACAAAATTTAATTCATTAATGTTATAAATAAGTTATAATTAAGCATATATAAACAAGCAAATATTAAACATCATAAAATCATTCAAATCAAAGGTGTAAGAGAATCCTGCTTCGGATAATACCCTCTCAGAGACATGGAACAGATCGATATCCAGAGTAATATTGTTCAGCATAGCAGTAGCTCTTTCAACTGGCATGACCATTGGCAGGTTGGTCCTGTATATTGGAATGTGAAACAATCTATGCTGACGCTGTCTTAGGTAATTATCGGGAACATACAACCAATGCTCCGCATAATTTCAGGATTATCGATCATACGGCGCAACAATCGATAAAAATGCGTAATCAGATATACATTCCTTCTAGTCTCTAAACTGTTGTAGCCAAGCATACCCTGGAAGAACTCGGTTGGGTACAGTCAAGGATTATGCCCGTACTCCCTCATGTAGAGATATCTTAGATTTCTTTTTGTACTTTCTCTACCAGAAGTGAGTACTTAAGCTCATGTGGCCCCCAAATCATCGAGCTACTCTCGAGTCCACTTCGCACCAAGGATTTGTAAAGAGTTCTCAGTACGCGGGTATTTACGAAAACCCTGGCAGTACGCAGAACAAATCCTAATATTTTAAATGCATTACCACTGACCGTCTCTATGTGGTCGTGAAACAGGTTGCTCACAAATCTAATGCCGAGATCCTTAACAGTTGTGTATAGCTTCATGAAAATTGAGTTGTATAAACTATTTATTCTTATTTGGTATTGCCTATCTCTAGGCACCGTCCTAAACGGAGCTGGCGTTTGATGTCGACCCCTCTTCCCCTCCCCTCCTCTCTTCATCATATACCGAAACAGTCAAAATCTACATGCTGTCGTGTGAGTAGTGTCAAAACCACGAAATCGTCGAGCGAGTTTTCTTATCGCCATATTCATCGTGCTTTACAGAATGGTATGAAGTGATTCGAATTCAAGTTGTATAAAGTGGATTACCAATCAAATCAAGATCGTACAGAAATCGAACGATAAGTAATATTTTCGTAGGTGAGTCTCATCTATCATCCGTGTTCCCTTCCATAACAAATTACAGTTTACATTAGTTTCGTATTTACACCCCTTCCAATTCCCTATCCCATAATCCCTCTATAATCCCTCTAATGTGTCCCGGCAACTCGCGTCGGGCACATTTATTTATTTATTTAAAAGGGATAGGGAGGAGTGCCTACTCGTATAGTTTTCTCATTTCTTTATTTTTTACTATGGTCTAGCTTCTCCAAGGATGTACGTCTACTGCTTCGAATCGTGCTTGGTACCTTCATTGTCACGCAAAAAGCCGCGCAAAATAATCCCGACAATGTCGCGTGAATCAAAATTATAAAAAGTGTTTTTTTTTTTTAAATTTATTTATTATGTTTTGTGGGCAGCCTATCAATCTTATATTATTATTACTTCAGAAATGTATCTGTATCTGGATAGTGTCTATTGGCAGTACAAAAAAACAATGTAGAATTTAACCTAAAATAATTTGTATTTTTATTTTGTGGCTTTGTCGGCGCGGCTTTGCCATCGCAGCTTTGTCGGATCACTCCTGTTTTTATAAGAAATACACGAGTTTATGTATTAAAATACAAAAATAGGTAAAAAGTGATTTTGGTCAAAATATTGAGATGACCCAATCAGACCTAATCTTTTCATGTCTTAGGATTATTTTTGGTTGTCCTAACACTCATTGCATTATATTCTTCTTCTTATGGAGCCATCTCCTATCGAAGGTCGGTGATCATTCGGGCGATTACGATTTTAATTACCGCCGCATGGAACACCTCAGTCAGGTTTACACTTATACCTGTCCCTCCTGATTACCTAGTTCTTAATTTAGTGTTCATGCCTCCACCATATAAGAAAAAATACATTTGTTTTTTATTAGGGATTTAAAATAAAAGATCATATCTGAAATAATTTCATTTAATAAATAGTGTTCATTAAGTTCTATTATTTCTACTTAACTAATATTGATTTCTATAATTTATTATTACTAACCAATATTGGATCGTTACATTCTTTTCTCTCAGAGGAAAGATTTAATTTAAATATTGATCGCTTAAGTGTATCTATTAGGATTAATTCTATGATAATTAACATTTAAATAAATTACATTAGGTACCTAAGACTTAAGTGATAAACGCACTTATAATTAATTTATACAATGATATTTCAGTTAAGTACTAAGTTTAAGTTATACATAAATAATTTTTCTTTGCATTATTTGATATACATATATTATATGGTAAGGAATTTTGGATCATGTATGTTTTTCTACAATATTTCAAATATTGCGTGCAGGTTTCATATCCGATGAAATATTTATGGATGTAAGCTGTAATTAATTTTTTTTAAATTTTGTTTCTTGATACAACAGGTATATTTAACGTACTAAATATACGGATGTTACCTTTTACATCGCTACTTTATTTATTAAAATTTCAGTAGTACGATAAATTTATTCGTTTTTCTGATTAGTGATGTCCCCCAATAAAATTATCAAGCGGCTCACTAAAATGAATTTGTAATTAATTTGAAATTAAGTGTAATATCGCACCCCGTATGTCGGACCTTTTAAAAAAACATTGAGTTGAGTTCTACTGCGTACTAAAAGATCATCTTCGTGGGACTTGCATTCATATTTATTATTATAGTTTGCCTTTTATAATGTGCTTGTTTTATTATTAAAAAATATGGAAGGAATAAAGATATTGAAGTTAATATATCGACAGCGGAAATACCACGGCATGATTGAGCAGATTCAAAAGAAATTCTGGCGCTACTTATACATGCGCAGAACAGGAGAACATCCTGCATCATGCACCATGAAGCTGAGGGAATGCAACTATCGTAGCCTTGGGTCGGGTAGACAGGAAAGCCTAGTCATGTTAGGGGTCAACATTTTAAGAAATATAATTGACGCTCTGAACTTGCTAGAGAATTATGCGCTGTTTGTACTAAATAATTATTTGCGAAATCGAGGTCTCGAGGTATTGAATAAGCACACCATACGCGCAGTGTGCAACTGTTAAATGAATTGAGCTATCGTGTCGATGTATTCAATGATAGCATTGAAAGCATCACACAGAAGATCGCCACCTACAGGTAATCACTTCATATCATAGCTTGCAAAGTAAATGGAGCAATTTGTTATGCAATTATAAAAAAAATATGAAAAAGTGCGTATTGATATGTTTTAAGTACTATTTAAATAACGAGAACAAAAAACTATAAACTCATTAATGTCTTAATGCGTGCCTATTTTGAAAAGGGTTGGTGTGCAATATTTAGATTGTTTATAGAGGTTACAGTATTTAGGTTTCACGATTATGATTTAATCTCCTTGACTATTAAAAATATATAAATTTAAAGTTGTCATTTCCGAGCATAGTAGGTATAATCATTTTTAGTGATAGAGCAATTTCATTAGAATATATCACATATTTTTAATGGAAACATCGGTTATAAGATTATCAGAAATTGGTTTCCAATTTTAACAACCGGATTACGCGAACCGGTGCAAACATCACTGGACGGCATATGTCACCATCAATAAGTTGATCATCCTTGTCTTTAGGTAAGGTAGCGGTAGGTACGTCTAAGGTAGCGCTTTGGATAGATGCTCTCAACGAGTCCTTATTGACACATCAAGGTTCGATTTATTCTGGCAGAAAATTTCTATCCCCCAGATTTCATATTTTCAATATTTCTGAGGGTAGACGTTGCTAAATGTGTATTAGCTTTTTTCAACAGTGTGATAAATATATAGAATATATTTATCACACTGTTGAAATTAATACACATACTTTTTTAAAGAATCAACAATGAACTATGCAAGCCGTTTCCTATTAGCAGAAAGATAAATCTTTCAATATTTAAAAATTGTAATAAAAAAAACCTGTCTCACAAATCACACATGATTCAAAATTACCATTACCGCTGTTGTTGCCTTTCAAAAATGTCTTTTGGAATTGAAATTAGCATAATTTCGCAGTTAAAGTTATTTTAAAATGGCTGTTTTCGACAAATAACTGAGATCACGCAATAAAACTTAATTGAACGTATAGTATGCTAATTGGCAGACTACATTATTATTTTCTGAACATGAAAGTATAAATATATATTCAATGATTTATAAATTTACTTGTCAAGATTAATTTATTACAATGCAGTGTTTCTTCAAATTATTCTTTAAAGTACATGAAATATTTTTGAAATAATTATTTTAAACCTTTTGAGATTGAGAATCGACATATACAAATAGTCAAAATATACATGATTTATGTATTCAACTATAAATATTAAACAGTTAACGTGTAAAAAAAAGAATCATATATCAATCCGGAGTTCTACACGCGCCATCTGTCTGCAGAACAATATGTTTAAATACAGTATGAAGATAGCATTCACACATTTTTGGCGAAAACATAGTCTATTTCAAGGTTAGCCAAAAAAATATGTGCAGTTCTTACATAATACGTAATTGGTCACAATACAATATTATTATTACCAACATTTTTTTTCACTTTTGTCATCCATTAAAAGCAATCACATGACTAATAAAAATAAATTTACCTAGGTAAATCAAAATTTTATTGCACTTTTGTCCGCAACTCTGTAATCAATCACACATCTAATCACTTTGTAACAATTATTTTTGACATCGAAATTTTCTGCTATGTATTTATGTACGAATAAAATATATATCATCATCCTTGTCATGCAAAAAGTAACAAAAGTTGGTGTGATGTAACATTTGAATAGTGAAGAATCAAAATCCATTTTATCCTAATAAATCATGAATAGATTGATATAAATGTATACATTTTTTTGCGTGGCAATATTATTTAATCTATATTTATTCTTATTTTCAAACAAGTCTGTTCACTGGTTCTATGAAAATAGAAATAACTGGAATGGAGTTCGAACCACCGACTTCTGGTTCACTAGGCGGTAGTCATAACCAATATACCAACAAACTACTATTTAAGTTTTAATTAAATACATTTTCTGTTTATTCTTGAGTGGCGATTCAGATCAAATCAAAATAATAAATATTATTCGTTTTGAGACCATGTCAAGCGTTAGAAGCAAAAGCGATACTATACAATAGACGAAATTTACATAAATTTCTTTTTAACTCATTTTAAAGTCAGGGCGGAGACTTTAAAAGAATTATGCTTCAAAAGCAAACAAATGTGCTTTCAAAATCAGTTGTATATCAGTTAAGTATTAATTTTGAAATTAACGTTCATTTTGAAATTAACAATTCAAACACGTCGCTCTATAAGGTCGGTGCTTTTGTTTCTAATCCTTAATATAATTTTTCATTATTATGTAGTACATATGTGCTGCTGATTATGTGATTTTTTTTTAAGATTGGATAATCTGAGATTTGATTCTAAAATTTTGTTGTCATTTCCATCGGAAAGTAAATTAATTTGTCTTTTGATCAATGTAAATAATCCTAACAGATTTGGTGATTTCAAATCTTCACTATTCACTTCAGTTATACACATCAAAAATTCGGAACTCATGTGTGAAAAACATCAAGGAGATTAATTATTTGCATGAAAAGGATAATCTGATTCAAATCACACCGAAATCAATATATTGCCTCATTATAAATTGTAGACTGTAAACCGGTTTCTATTAAAGGAAAAGGAGGGAAAAATATCAGAAATATTCTCCAATCGTATATATATAATAGAACATATACATTTAGTATTATATTGCAAGATCAACAGAGAAAAAAAATACATCTCGCACCTCGTCGCAGTATTGCCTTGCAAATATTGCTTAGTGATAAAATTTTCTAAACCAGATAAAAGTTGATCTACTAACCCATTTTTATTTAAAATAAATCCGATATGTACCCTTCCCTCACAGGTGTATGTATACAGGATGCAACAAACTCAGTGTACTGTATTTTAGGGGTGGGTTTTTTCAAATTAATTTTTTTTAAATTTTTAGTTGGAAATATTAAATATTAATAATACAAACCGATTCCGAAATGTTGGCTCTTAATAATGCGGAAATAAATCCAAGAGATTTTTAATTTACTTTAAATTAATTCACAAGATTTATTGAAAATAAAAAATTCAGAATAATGTAGATTTTGCCTGTGTGCCAAAAGTATGTTCTTTTAATATTTTATCTCGGACCTATATTAAAATAGTTAAATAATAGCCGCATTTTTCAAACAAGATTAAGCTGGCTCACAAATTTGTCCAAATATTTAATCATTCAAATTTTCAGATAAGTTTGACCGAAATCGAATAGGAATGTTAATATCGTATAATTTAATACTGAATTAATTAATTAGTCCAAATATGTTAAAATCGGAGCTTAGTGTCAAGACAAAATTGACTGCTTTATGTATAGGTCCACCCTAATATATGGCTGTCAAATTTGGATCCTGACGAAGAGAGTGAGAGCATGGATCCAAGCTGCCGAGATGAGTTTTTTAAGGGGGGTAGCGGGAGTCACACTGATGGACAGAGAGAAGTGCCGACATAAGGCACGCACTCGGTATGAAGCCCCCACTCCAACACATAGAAAAACGACAAATAAGGTGGCTTCAATAAGTGCTAAGAATGCTACAGGAACGAATACCAAGAAGAATTCTCCTGGCAACTCCGGAAGGAAGGCGACCGGTGGGTCGCCCCAGATTAAGGTGGCAACAGAAAAATGTGTATGTAAACAGAATGGGTATAGACTGGTTGACTCATGCAGAAGCAGCGAAGGACAGGGGGGGACGTGGAAACACCTTGTCGAGTCTTTGGTCCCCGACCCTACTAGGACAAAGAGATGAAGATGATGATGAAAAATATTCAATTTTAAAAAAAAGTTTTTAACTAATTAAAACTCCGTGAACGTCAATAACGTTAAATTTTACATTAGATTATTTAATTAATCCGCATTAGCCTAATGCTCCGGTAAGAAATAAAAAATTGTGTCTCGATTATAAGAAATTTTCACACATCGGCCGAAAAAACGTGGACTGAGTTTGCTACACCCTGTATAAGATTTGAATTCTTTAGAATCACATTTCGATTTTTACGGGCTTTACAAAATCATAAACATTCGTAATCTTAAAACCACTTAATAGAAATTTGTACAACTTAAAATATCACCAAATGATTAAATAATATACTTAAGTATGTATGTACATTAAACAAAAAAATATTTTAAATTTACATTTACAGACACCTTTACCTATCATAGAATGGACATGTGACATTTTTACTGAAAGTATGTGATGTTAATAATTTTATATACAATATCCTATACAGGGTTTTATGTACGTAGCTAGATATCCAAATTTCATGATTAATTTAATTTTAATTTTCCCATTTTTTTCTTCGGTTGTCGAAGACCTTTGAGGAATTAGAACTTTCTTAATTACTTTGCTGTAACTATCTCCTCAAGGGTAGGTCAATACAATACTTCGTATAGGCATTTAGGCTGTTTAAAAAAAAATTGAACGTGCCGACAAATGATTTAAACATATCGAAGGAAAAAGATTTATGTATTCTAGCGTTTTGAAAAAATGCAAATCATTTATTTAATTCTATAAAGAGGATCAATTATTTTTTAAAAATGTGTGTTTTTTTCCTTCACAAAACATTCACGTGTTATCTTATTATTTTTGTCATTTTCACAATTTTATTTGTTTTATTTGTACTTTAAAAGCGAACGAATTTATAAAATTCGTTTAAAACTGCTTCAACGCCTATCCAGAGTTTTACATAATATAAGTTTTAAATGTTTGAAATTTCGAGCTAAATTCTTTAACTGTGTATTTTTTTAGAATTTTAGAATATTTAACATTCAAAATTGAATGAAGAAAACTTCCCCGATGTTTGGATAAATATCTATACATAATATTACCTGTATATGTACTATTTATGAAAAAAAAAATACTATAAGATTGGTAAATACAATTTTGAGTAACCTTTTGTTAACATTACTTCCATTCATGAAAACTATAAATGTTTAGAACAATTTAATTAATACGATTTTAATTATATTGCGGACAGGTCGTAAATAAATATCTGTACAATGATTTATCGTTTTAGCTAGACATTTACAGAACGTCCTTGGGAACCACTGTGTTTCCTGAATCTCTACAACTCTATTGGCAATTAAATTAATTTTATAGATATTACAGGTGTATTTTATTTTAATGGATTTACAACGAATATTTCACAGTCTTCGAAGATAGGTTTGAATATTTTAAGAATAATGTCAGTCAAAAAGAAGGAAGGTACTTAAGTATGTATAAATAAATAATTGATTTCTTGTGCAACACGAGAGAATATATTAAAAAAAAATCTAAAACAATAATAGTGGATTTATTTTATGTATAAGTTATTTGAGAAACGAAAAACAGTTTAAACAATATTTCTACATGCGTGTTCTGAGAATACACTTACTAAATTTTGTCCACAGAGGGATAGTTATTCTTGACATGGGCCATCACAATGGTTTTGTCCATTTTTGCGTACAAATACATTTGAACAAATACTTGTTAGGTATATCTATTTAAGGCAACTCAAAAAGTTTTCTTGATACGACACCTTCTTGGAAGTCTGTGAATGTAATATTAAAATATTGTATAAAATTGCATTACAGATAAATGTGCATTATTTACATGATATATCCTTAAAATTGTACGATTCACGTATTCAATAGCGACTCTATACTGAAGGGGTTGTGCTTTCTGGGTCCGTTTTTTTGGTCTGCAGACGCCATGGCAGCCCCCGCGGTGAGGTCCAGGGAGACCGCCCGCTGGCCGTCGAACTCGAACCTCGTGGCCGAAGAGTCGAACCTGGACACCGAGGCCGGGTCGAACCTCATGGCGGTCGGGCCGAAGGACGTGGCGAGGAAGCTGGCCGGGTGCATGGCCTTCCCGGGGGTCGGGCTGAAGTTCCTGGTGCTGTGCACGTCGGAGGCCGAGCTGTCCGAGTTGTGGCTGGAGTTGAGGTTGTCCGTGAGGCGCCGCCTGATGGAGAAGTCCTCGGGGCCGGAGTCGTCGTCCGAGTCCCCGCCCACGACGTCTATCATGCACTCCTCCCCGTCGTTGTCGCCGTCGGAGTCCGACAGGATGCCGGCGTTTCTGTGCTGCGCCAGGTACTCCTGGCGAAGAGCTTCCAGGTCGACGGCTATGCCCTTCGCCCTCAGTTTTCTCGCTTGCCGGTCCAGGGCTTTGGCTAGCTTCTTCCTCCGTCTTGCCCTGAGGAAAAGTAAGCATTTCATAAAAACATCGTGCTCTATTATTAAAAAATATAAAAATGTCTGTAGATATATTGCATTACGCTGTATTTAGCGGGGTCGCAAAGTGGCCGTTTAGCATTAAAAATGCCAACCAGACGGCGAGTGGACTGATGTCTTTAAGATGTTGTGTTGAAGACAAAAATTACGCAATCATGGTCAGCAAGACGCACAAGTTGTCAATCTTCAGAAAAATCTTGCAAGAAGAGAAGATATTGAGATAGACTGCGGAGAAGAAAAGAAAACTTCCACTTATTGGTTAGAGTAAGTTTCAAAAATAGACAGCCAACTGCCCAACAGCCGATTGCCCGACAAGTAAACTTCCATAAAAAATAAATTTAAATTATAAGACACATTTGCATAGTTAACGGAAAGATTTTCAACTGTTAAAACCATCAACTGATGAATTTAAATTTGAAACAAAATTTTAAAGAAATTTTTCTTGTACTTAAGAATAATCAATTTCCTACCATATCTAGAAATTGTTTTGGATATTCCGATGTACTTTATTAACTCTTGTTAAAAAAGGTAGTAAAAATCTAAATTTTACTAAAAATTATCTGAATATTCGAAACAAATATTAGAAGTGGTATGAAAACCGACGAGAAATAAATATTCTTAAAATTGATCGGTTTTATGTAGGTATATTTTCACAAAAATATGCAAATATTATTCGAATCTTAAAATAGCACAGATCTGTAGAAAAAAAGAAGGTAGGTATGCGTCAAAAAGGTTCATGAAGATCACGTTCCTCAATCTTGAAAACTCGATGAAAGTAAAGACAATTAGTTCTTTCAAATATTTTCATGTAAATTATATAAACAAACCTAAGCCAATCAAAGTGCCTAATCCTTTAGATTTTTAATGAAAACAATGAAATACTTTGCCATTTTTTACTTTTACTCATTCTTTTGAGTTTGGGTTAAAACATATGTTGACGAGGAAGTAAGTGTGAATAATGGTGATCGGGTAGCTACCTCTCCCTGGCCTTGAGCTCGCTGGGCGGGATGGGCTCGCCAGAGCAGGACTGGGGGTGGGCGTTGTGGGCGGGCCGCCCAGGACCCTTCTTCGTGTGTTCCTTCTTCCGCCACTTGGCGCGCCGGTTCTGGAACCAGACCTGGGAACAAATGGGAAACCAATATGTCAATTACTGTCACCACCTTATTTTATTTTACCAGCATTTTGAATTTTATTTTTATTAATCAAGATAAAGTTATACAAAGATTAAGCTATTTATATGGGAAACGTGTATGGAAGTCTTTATATTGTTATATTTTTTTTAATATATCCGAGTTGTGTCAAGTCTAAAACTTGAAGCTTGAGTTTATCGAAATTCTTAATTTACCAATAACTTTCATCTTAAGTAATGAAACACAGCAAAGTTACATGTTGTAGTCAAAATTGTACATAATGTAGACAATTTTTACATTACATGTTGTAGACAAAGTTGTACATAATGTAGACAATTTTTTTCGTGCTGTTTATGCGTTGTGTTGAATATAATAAAAATGTAGGTTTTAGTTTAGTTCAACTAGGGATATTAGACAGCTGATTTCTACCACTTTGAACCGTAAGTTGGGTTCATTTTAAAATTATTTTGCTATTATTAAATGATTACCTATAAATGTTACTTTAAATTCTCATATTGATTTGGAACACTTTCTTCATTAAGAGTGATTTCTTTTTCATCCTCTTGTTCCTTATATATTCCACGTGTCTAAACCATCTTGGTGACCCTTTATTAATTCCTTCGACTATGCAATAAATAATTCACTCTTTGCTAATATTTTATTGATTCATAATTCATTCTCTTCCACACGTATGTAGAATGACACAATATCGTGCCCTCGGAAAAGCAGTAGGTATCTAACATTTAGTCAAACTTGTAAAAGTATTAAGCATAAAAGTTCATTTTATGATTTTTTTGCCGAATAATAAGATAAATATATTTAAGATTAATAAAATAAACCCTTTTCTAATTTAGGCCATAATATAATATAATTAACATACATATTTTATTTGTATTAAATCTGTTTTTTGTTGTTCCTCAAGCCAGAAGAAATTTTTAAATGATTGGAAAATGGATGCAGTTATAAGATAAAATTATTGTCAGAATTTTGATACAAAAAATGTAAAAAAAAATTTGACCTTAACGTCAGACTAAGTTTAAAAAAACCCATTATTTAGCCAGTGTACACAACTTACTTCAATCTTGATATCTATGTTTATAAGCTTTTCTCATATTAACAAGCATTTACGGGAAAATATAGAAAGTTATTTTATAATTTTCAACATTATTTAAAATTTACAGATAAAATCTGAAGTTACAACCTTTCCAGTTCATACCGTAAACTCTATGAACACTTTCTTCTACTTGACTGCATCTATTTGGAGTTTAAAGCCTCCCTCCGGTTGCGTTCCCCACCCTTATGGCCATAAAAAAACTGTCATCCTAAACCGACTGCCTTTTTCTACAGATTCACACCCTCGCCGCAAGAGGGAGGGGCAGAGCGAGAAGACGTCGCGGGGCTGGAGCGAGACGGAGGCTTCGGGGAGAAAGATTAAATATCGATTGGCGGTATGTTACTTCCTTAAGGGCGCGTTTATTCTTGAGGGGTCGCTCTGAGCCTGAATTGAGATTCGAGTCATTGCAACTTTTAACGTATTCAAAAAGCTTTGCGGGCGTTTGCGGTGTTTAAAATAACCCTTACAATATATTTATTTAAGAACTTTTCAACCGAAGTATATATATAATCTATTTGCTTATATGTATAACTTATTGAAATTGTCACAATTATGCAATTCCTGTTTGCTTAGCTGGTGTAGTCATGTTGAACGAATGAATGAGAGAATTGTAAGGAAGATATATGACACGTGTTTTGATAACACCACACACAGAGGCAGTCTGCGAAAGACGGGTTAGAAGCCTTAACAATCTTCTAGGCGAGTATTGTGGAGGACAAAATAGCGGGGCGCTTCTACCTCATTCTCCGGCTAGCAAGTAACCACTTTACTAACTAACGGTAGGTATAATTATCTACAGAAATGACAGCTCTAGCAATTTTTTCTGTTATCCCCTTTAGTTACTTCGTTTTTTTTCAATTATTTTGTTACTAGGTTTATTTGAGAAGTGCGGAGATTTGATGGTCTACTCAAGAGATGCGTGTAGCCAGTATTAAAAACTTGAAAAGCGCAACAGAAGAATGAAGGTTGATTTAGGAGGGAAAGGAACCATACTGGACTGTTGTGCCATTGATGATGACGATGATAATTATTAAAGCAATATGAACATAGTAAATAAATATCAAATTAAAAATTTTTTTTTCCTTGCATTTTTCTCTCTATAATCCTTCCTTAATAAGGGCCAGAAAGAATTGATCTATTTTTTAAAAAACTATAGCACATCGGTCGAAAACTGATCTAGCCTGCTCATTACACTGTCAAGTTTTATTATCAAGGATATTATAACAATAGGTATTCGTAAAATTGAAAATGCCTACAGTCTTGGATTGATCTGCAGTTTTAAGGCATACACACAAGCAGGAATTGCAGATTATCAGTAATTATGAAATGCTTAATTCTACCGATGTGAAAATCGTACATTAAACAAAGGCATTTCCTGAAAAATAACTTTTTTCAAAACATCGCCCACGAACTCATATTTAAATGTTTTTAACGATAAACATATTTTAATGAATCAAAGTTTATTTTATTTATAATAAATTCTTCTGTAGCCTTTAGCATAATTATGACGATCCATTTTTTTTGCCTTTTTAAGTTTTTGTTTTGATAGAACGCGACAGAACGATTTATTAAGTGAATTGAGGTAGGGACGCGCAGAGAGAATATTGAAAGCATGTCATTTACGTATGCATATATTTTGAAAAAAGCAAACTTAATTAAAGATACACATTTCTCGTAATATGCCTATCATATTTATTATCATATTATTCACATTTTCATACAACATACTCTTTCTTATAAATATTTTATTTAAATATTTTTTTCCAAAATATGTCTTTGTAAAAGTTATGCTTCAATGAACTAACTGCACGCTCCTGAATTGAGGGATATACAAACATATAATTGTGCAATTGATTCTTAAGTGACATCTGAAACACTTCAGAAATACGATTGTTTATTTAAATAGTTCAAAATGTCGAATATTGATCGAAGGGTGTATTTTAAATCCCCGTCGTTTCGCCGCGAATGCGAATAAATAATATTTGGACATCCCTGAATCAATACTGAAAGATATCATCTCCGCAAGTTACGAGAGAGGAGATAAAATACCATTGCGTATGTATTAGTTCCAGGGAAATCTGTTTTGGGGTGCCTTTTCCAGCGGAAACACCGGGGAGAGATGTGCAACCTGATTGGTCGGAGCGCCGGGAGGGGAGAGCTGTTTAAACAAACTTCACGCTGCCTTGCTTTACTTAGCAGCTATTTTATTTGGACATTTATTCTCTTCGTGCGGGCAAAGAACATTTTTTATTTCCGGTGGATAGACTTTGCGTTGATCTATAAGCCTATTTGAATTGTATTTGTTAAGTTTGGTTGCAGTTAGCAGCATATTTGGAAATTAAATGACACGAAAAGATATGAAAAATAGTAAATATACTCCATGTAATGCTAACGTGATGGATTCTCCATAAGAGCTCCAATTATTCTCATTTACGGGTCATCTATTTTGAAGCCTTAATATAAGATTTATCTGATCATGACTTGTTTTTACCTTTATTTTATGTTTTTCCTTTTCTTTGATAATTTCTAATAAAGTATGTCGTGTGAAAGGACTATTGCGGGCCTCTATGGCTTGCGTAGCTCTTTACATGACGTGACACGGAGATGGCCTTTAAGAGTAAAAAATTGACAACCTGGCGACGTATGAGTAGGACCTATATGGGAGCTTTCGCTCATAAAACGGTCCTGGAAATGCGGTGGGCGTTCATTCACTGATCATGACTTGTGTTTTACGGACGCCATCTGTTCCTGTTGCCTCAAATACTCGCCTTAATTATTACTTTTAACACGCTCTCAATATTTCATTAATTCATAGATTGTTTTAATAAATGTATTATCCATATATCAAATAAATAAATTTTCTTTTCCATTCGATTGTCTCACCACTGAGGGTCGTGAACTCTGTGATGCTGAAGTTCTTAGCAATTTTCATCCACCTTTTTTCTGCAGTTCACATAGCCGATCTAATAAAAGTAAACCAGTAGCATTTTTAATCTGGTCAGTTCACCAAATTGGAAGGTAAAACGGTACCAGATAAACCAAGATAGTAGGTGGTTTTGCTTCAATCTGAAAAGCACGTATCGCCAATAATATTCAAAAAATTAAAATCATACTTAGGTATTGTAGGTGTGAGTGCAAAAGATAATATATGATAAAAAATAATAACAGAAGATAATAAATAATGATAAATTAATATGGAATACTTCTACTTATTCTGAGATAATCACTCAAATTTTTCGAATCCCAAAGTTGGTAAAATTTAACCGTTTATTTGTATTAAAAAAACTAATGTTGTATTTTATAAGGTTATATCAACCGTTCACATTTTTCCCTTTGATGTTCCAGAAGTCTGGAGATATTTCCAGTAGAATTCACTTCAACTGGTTCAGGAATAAATTACGATAGATGGACCACTTCTCAAAAGGAAAGGGAGGCTTTTTACGTCAGGGGTAGAAAATTATGTATAAAATAAATGGAAATCAAATTTTTCAGAATAATATAAATTTTGTGAAATATGAAAAAATACCGGCAAATGGTTAGAATGAAATGAATAAAAGTCGTAAATAAAAGTCTTTTAAGATCCAGAAATTCAAAAAATATTTTACTCATATCTTACTTATGGATTTTTTTCAAATTGAACATTGGTTACTAATGCTATTTACTATGCAACAACATGGTTTGTCAACAACTGGTATGTAAAATGAAAAAAACCCTTACAAACACGATCTTAACTGTGAAATCTTCAATCTCAGTCTTAATCACCAAGAGAATGGAGAAGAAATGAAGATATAAATGTAAGGCAGAGATTATCTTATTGCACGCGAGTTCTGATTGATCAACTGCATCGACGAATCGTGTAATGTATCAGATTTTAAAGATTTGATGTCGTTTTAATGCTCAAAATTACTAATGAAAACATGATACTGTTATTCAGGAAAACTAATAATTACAAACTAGCTATAACCCTGCCCAAGAGGAAACCTAACCCAGAGGTACAAACAACGAAATTATTATATTTGATTAATGCTTTCTTAAATGATGTGGATTGATTGAAAATGCAGCCACCTTTTTATGCGAAGGTTTGAATGTTTAGTTATTTCGATAATTAGGTATTTTTTCTGGCTAGAGTTTTCTGGGATATATATATAATATATATCTCTCTAATACTATATATATAGATATATATATATATATATATAAAAATATATAATTAAACGAAAATCCATAATGAAATAAAGAGAAATACCCGACAATATCAAATAATAAAACTGAAAAATTAAATGCTGGAACCTGGATTCGAACCACGGACCTCTGTGTTTCGTGCACAGCGTGTTACCAGTTTCACTATCCCAGCGACTTAACAAGTCGTTAATATTTGATAGTTATATGTTTCTCTTTGAATTATTAATTCACTTATTTATATTATTCCATTTTTATTCGGAATTTCAACTTAGGTAGACACACATGCATGAAAACAAAGCTGCCTGAAACAAACAAGTGGAGAGTAAGTGTCACGGGATTATCACATCGTGTAGCCGGAACCGGACCCGGCTATTCCCGGCGGCGGAGAACCGCGGGAAAATGGGGAAAATAAGATGGCGGCGGACCACTTCCGGCCGGCCCCAAACGTGCCCTCGGGAACGGCCGGCGTATGGTTGCGCAGATAAAAGATTCAAGTGATGTGTTTAAGGATACCTACATCTGAATTTAATAGGCGAGGCTGTCGGGGAGCACACATGTATATTTACATCTTTAATACCAACGTTTTTAGAGACGAAACAACGAATAAAAATGATTAGGTATTTTATTTTCAAACGTAAAATATTTAGTGATAATTTAAAGATTTACATGCCGAATATATTAAATATGGTGAAGATAAGTAAAGCAAATATTGAAACATTTAAAAAAATACAATCAGAAAATCAATAAAAATTAATCAATGTTTACTTATAAAAGCAAATTATACAGTTTATTCGTAGCCCCAACTGCTTCACTGTTTTATTTTATTTTTTATATTATAATATACAGAATTTTTCTGTGGAAAGATGGTTTAAATACAGAAGAAAAAGAGTAGGTATATATATATAAGATACAGTAAAACATAGATATTACAAAAAATTGACAGCTGTATGATAGAATTACATAAAAGCAATAAAATATATGGACGCTTTTGCGCACAAAGCCATTAAAAATTAGAGGGAATATTTCACACAGTAGATGTCATTATTCCACATTACATTAATTTAATATCTTTTCTTTATGTACCTATTCACCAAAAGACACGTCATAAAATCCGCATCTGACAAGAATCTGTGAAATTTAAAAACGCAATCTCTGATCATTCTTAAAAATCATCATTGCACTTCTTACCTTTCTGCAAAAACATAGAAGTATGTATGAGTACATAATATGTGATTATGTATTTTAAATTAAAATTATTATTTTAAATTTTGTCGTTGTACTTTTGAAAATAATATTTATATATGCATTATAATGTGCGACAGTTATACTTTGGAACTCGTTGGCCGAATGACTTTTATAGTCATTCCATGTGAAATTAGCTATATGCACGGAAAGTAATTGCTAAAACATTAACACATACCACTATGCATATATTTGTATGTAATATTTTATGAATACCCTTAAACTTCAAATGAGCGCTCAATAAATTTGTTTTTGAAAACAATTTGAACGCTAAAAATAACTTATACCGAAAAGAACTATCAGAAATAATTGCATAAATAACATTTATTGGCAACAAAAATATATTTGCATTTAAAATGTTAACCATCCGCATAATAATTTTATTGCCGTCAACCTCGCAACCAAAATACGGTCACTTAAGAAAACATACATACCTGATGATCATACCTCATATCTCTGAAGGTAAATTGTCAGTTGCGGGCATATGTAAGATTGGGATAGGTTAGATTCGAAAAAAAATGCTTAAAACACTTGATAATTGTTTTATGACAAATTTTCTTTCTTATTATTGACAAAATTATTGTCCATACAATAAACATTTATCATCTATTCCGAAAAAAGCGTTATTGGGATCTTAAAATTGTTATCCCAATACTGAATGGACGAGAATTAAAAAAAAATAACGAAATGTAGGTGTAGGTATACGTCGGCGTTCTACTCAAATAAGGAGATTTTTATATTTTCACATTTATCTCAAATTAAATATCTTTATTTGCGGTGTCCGATGTCTGCGATGTCTTTAGAAAAGTGATTTCTCCCGTGCCATCTTATCCAGGCGGTCTGGTCTGACAGAGCTTCAAACGGATTACCGAAGTACCTATCGTAAACGTAACCTCATAATTCTCATATTTCGATAAAAATTACATGAAATAAATACTACTACTGTATTTAAGGCTTATAAAAAATATTATTTCATACGCACTTATTAATTTCTTCAACCACAGCGTTCCAATGTAAAATGATGGCAAAATTGTCATTGTTGCGTCGGACTCGTATTTATATTTTGACGTTTGATAACCGTCATGTCTCGCATCGCATTTTCGCATTGTCTCCCTCTCTTTCAAGTATAAACTGAAAGATCTATAAGATAAGAAGATAGAAAGAAGCGTTGGGATAACAATCTTATGATCCCAATATTGCTATTTTCAAAATATGGCCGAATGTTTAGTACTCATGCATTATTTAAATACTACCGATTTATATGTATTAAAGATAATATAAATTTAAAAAAAAATAGTTAAAGTTTTCAGTTTTATTGATAAGACCCTTAGAATATGAAAATGCAACTACAAGATCATTATTTCTTACGATGTTTTCATATTTTTCGAATATTTTTTCATTTTCGCCTTTTTCAGGACAGACCTTATGCCATGTTTCAGAAGGCCCAACCTTTCAGTGCACCGCTTGTTCTTCCTTTATGGTGGCTATTAACCCTTCCCGTCCCCCGAGACAAGATCGATGGAGGGGAGGAGGCATAATAGAGTTCGATAGAGACTTATTTTTGTTCGATGCTGCGTTCTGTCTGTAGAGCAGAAACATCGTTTTCACTCTGTAAATAAAATATTACCTAGACAGCGAAAGGTTATTCATCTTACGATGGTCCTTGACCGCTCTAATAAGCGCGCATGAATTAAAATAGTTTGTTTGGTATTTGACAGATTTAGGGGTATCTATATAAACAAAACTACATATTTTTACAAAAAATGAGGGTGATTTATTAAGAATGAATGGAAAATGGTGGCAGACTTACATTTTATAAGAGCTCTTGAAAACATGAATGTTTTACGAGCATTTAATTAAAAGCACACCAATTTTAAAATAACAAATACGTTATATAAGAGTTTAGGTTATTATTACGGTCGTTGGACATATTTATGTGTTAAATAAAACGGATATTTTGTGCGAACCGTATATTTCACTAAGAAGCAAATCTCGACGTTTCGCTAAAGTCTTATCAAGCGTCATCAGGAGAGCGTCCTATCACCGCGGGGGTGGATGGAGGCCGAATTGATTGTTTATTCCGAAGTCGTAAATTATATGCACTTTGTTATGAAGTATTCACTTCTGCTTTTCGTTTTTTATCTCCGACTTTTTTTTACGAATTTATGACCTCGGAAGAAATAATCAGTTCAGTTCAGCGAAGATTTGCTTCTCAGTGAAATATACGGTTCGTATAAAATACAAATAAATTTATTTCAATTTCCTTAGTTGCGAAGTGGTGGTTATTTTCTAGTCTCATTTTTAAAAATAATTATACTCTAATACCTACATTATGATACCTATATAACACAAGTAGTTAAATTTCAAGTTAATATTTTCAAGAAAATTTCGCCATGTTCGTATAAGGCACATGTGAAGATGATTCATCATCATCATCTTCATCCCCTTGTCCTAGTACCTAGGGTCGGAAGTCCAAAGACTCGACAAGGTGCTTCCATATTCTTCTGTATTGCGCTGCTTCCGCATGCGTCAACCAGTTCCGACACATTCTGTTTTCATACACACTTTTTGTTGCTTTTCCCAGCTTAATCTGATGCGACCCACCGGCCGTCTTCCTTCCAGGTTTGCCAAGAGGATTTTTCTTGGTATTCATTCCTCTGGTATTCTTAGCACATGTCCAAGCCGCCTCATTTGTGATTTTTCTATGTGTAGGTGTAGGGCTATGTGTAGGAGTATGGAAAAAAAATTGAAGATAATTGTAACTTGAATTAATCAAACCTCCAATTATGACGGGATATTAATTGATTTTAATCTTAATTTATTTAAAAAATCAACAGAATAATTTTAATATTTATATTGACACCCTACTTACATAATACTCTATTGATTTTTCTATAAATTATACATTATTTATTTCTTCTGTGAATAAGTGTTGCGATTAATTAAAATGTACGCGGGTACCTACCTAGTAAGTGAAATATCGATAATTCCATTCGCATTCAAAATTAATCACGGATTAAAAAAAATACTTTTGTATAAGTGTTGTATTTAATACCCACGCTATATTCACTTATTTATGTCTTCAATATCAACATATCAACTTTCCCCAAGTTTCCACGAATTTAAAGGTACATTGTCCATATACAAGGTACGACTTCTATTTCTACACGTAGGTATGTCGAGACAACAAAAATAAGTATTGAATAAATTTGTGATAACAATCTCCTTATTTTTCTTTTTCATCCCCTCTTGGGGTCGATTACAGCTGATGCAGCGTTTTGTTTCATCCCTCCTGTCCACACCACCTCCCCCCGCCCGCACTCACTGCTCATCTCTACACGTGCTAGCTGGTTACACACTTATGCAGTATATTTAATATAAATTTATAAATAATTTCTTAAATAATTTGACTAAGGCTTTAGCGCTTTTCGGCGAAGAAATTATTTTTTCATCATCCCCCAGTCAAGTGATCCCATCCTTCCCAGGATCAGGACCAATCAAAATGATGTGACAGGATATAGGAATGTGGTATTTTACGTTTTTTAACTATTTACATAAACTTTAACGAAATAAAAGTCCTTTATTTAAATAACTGTATTTAAAGGTGCATATTTATCTGCAAGGAAATAATCATTAACTTTAGCGTAACACGATGCTACATGATATAAATTCATAAACGTTTATTTAAACATAAGGCTTGTTCTAGTCAGTTCAACCACATTAATTAGAATATAATACATATATACAGAGGTGGGCAAAATTTTTATATACAATTTAACAGTTATTATCTAAGGACATTTCCGATGTTGAATCGAATTATATCGACGATGTGAAGAATGACAGTATTTCAGAAAATATGACTCGAATGAATGCTAGCATCATCACGGGATAGGCAGAGCCCTCAAATTTTTTTTGGGAATATGCTAAAATACTACTGAATAAACTGGTACCTACTAAAAAAATTAAACATGACTAATTAGTCAGTTACAAAACAATATGTAGAAGTGATTGATATATGAATAGCAAAGATTTTTGTTTAATTTATTAAAACACAGCATGAGCATCATTGACCATCTGTTTGATTCAAAAACATAATAGAAAAATAGAACGGCAATCACTCGAGGGGTACAAGACTATTTGAAAGATGTGGTTTAAATTTGAGAATGTTCTACAACGATAATGATGACATGACTTAACAATTCCTCAACACGCCTGACAATTGCATTTTGTCTATATTCATTAAAAGTTTGAAACTGTGTCTGGTGTAGGCAGTTTAAGATTCCTTCACAATCTTCTTATTTAACGTCGCTGGACTTATACAGATCTGTAGTAAAAAAAACAACCACTGGCTGCGCTTCGAGAAAAAATTTGAAAAGATTACGTATCAATCTTTTCGCTATCAAACACTTGCTCTCTCTATTAAATACTTTGCCAAAGTTGTTCATTGTTCAATCAGTAGATCGCCGTATTCAGAATTGTCTGAATACTTCTGATAATCACTTTTAGCACTCGTTGTAAATGTAAAAAGGCAAAAAGAAGTTAAATGCATTCCTCAATACCTGTTTAAATTTTATGTCGCAACATTAACCTTTAAATGCTATAAGCATGTTAACACGCAAACTTTGCAAGACACGCCAAGTCATAAGTATCATTACATGCGCTTTTACATGGGATTATTATCATGTCATACATTTGAAATCATTTTAGGTCAACTTACTTAAATTACTGCAATGAGATATCATCCAGTAACGGCAACTCGGATATATTCTTCATGACACAATCCCAATATAAAGAAGAAGTTTTAATAAACTTAGTTCAAAGTCGTTCGGACGTGTAATACATGCTTATTATTTGTAATATATCTAGATGAACGTCTGTCGGAATGAATGAAAGAGATAATAAATATGAGAGAGTGAATGCAGATAAAAAAGGACGCGCCATTCCGGCGTGCCACTTAGGCCCGGTTGTTTCAAATTCGATCAAAGTAAGCGTATAAACTGAAATTTTACGTTCTCCACCAATCAGACGATCCGTTTTCGTAAAAATCTATGCTTTTATCGACCGCTTACTTTGATCGAACTTGAAACAACCGGGCCTTAGTAAGTAACGAGCACGAGAGCACCAGCGCTTTAGAGATGTGGTAAGTATTACCTGCAAACCGCTAGTAATATTGTCGCGATTCATACCAATTGTTATAAGTCAATAAATACGCTTCAAGTGGAAGACTGAATTTTATATCTTGACTCCCAATTCCCAACATCGTCTCCTCCTTTGATAGAAAGACTAGAATATTGCACTATTGACAAAATAAATAATATTCGATTACGCCGAAGGCTGTTTATATGTCCACGTGATAAAGTACGTTGATCTTGGAATCCACGCACTCCATAGCACGATGATATTATTCTTATATATAACATTTTAGTTAAATAAAAATATAAAAAAGATGGTTTCTGCTTTTGTTCTTTAATTTGGCTTGTAAATACTCCTCCCATAAGCTCGAGCTTTGGCTTATGTTATGGGGAGTATAATGTCTTTAAAATGTTATAACATTGAATCAATTTATTATAAAAAAAACATTATTATGTATCTACTTATAAATAAATAAAAATAAAATAAATATATCTTCAATTATTTTTGTTGATTTAAAACGCAACTTTTAACAATGTTTTCAGTTTCATTTATGATTTCTTCACCATAGCGGCGGCCTTCGTAGCCCAGTGGGTATGACACTGGCGTCTCACACCGAGGATTCCCGTTAAATTCACAATTAATCTATGTGATTTACTCAAGCCTGGGTGTTTTGTGATATATTTTGCTTCTGTAATTGAGCCTCTTGGCCTGTTAAAGCGTAAAAAATAAAAAATAAAGGTGTATTTATAACACATTAATTTGAATTTTTTCAGCGTTTTAACTTTGTACTTTAGGATTGTGTATCAGGGTATGTAATAATCTGTTGAAAATCTGTATTTAAAAAAATAAAATAACTACAGGCATTTCATTTGTTGGAGTGTGTATAAATATTTGCCCCCCCCTCTGTATACCTATACCTGTACATCTATTGCTGCCACGTTATTTTGACAAGAGCGGTCGCGCCCAAAAGTTTTATGGAGCAGATCCTCACCGCGCGGCGTGCACTACCTCGAGTACAACAAATGAATGACAGCTGTAATAAACGTATTTTCTCATATTTGTTACGCACCTTGATTTTAATAACCACACTTAAGTACATAAACTTAAAGGAGGCACTTTGTGTCTCAAAATTGCGTGATTTTAGTGTTTTATTGGGCATATCGTACTAGTCGTAAAATTCTTACATTCCCTGAATTTAAAGATTTATCATTTTTAATGTGCCATCTTGAAAATTTCTTCAAAATGTTCTAGATGTGCGGTCGCTTTACTTCTGTATTTTTTTCCATTAATTTGAGAATTCAAATTATTGCCATTAATGCTCGTTAAGGCTTCGAAAAGTGTTGTCTTTAATTTAAAGTAATCCCCGGTTACCCCGATTTACACGAACTCGGATTATGCGATTTTTTATTTCTTTAGTGTTTATCTTGCTGTGATACGCATTGGACGCATTTTACGCGAATCTTATGATTGACGAAAATTAAGATTGTCTTGTAACAAGTCTATACCCTTAAAAAACGTCGTCCAAACGAAGTAAATATAGAAAAGGAAGTCAAATGTAAACATAACATTATCAAGATTTTGATAGAAAAATAAAAATTATTGAACATGAAAATTGAAAGCTTAACAGGAGGTCTCATCTCAATTGAAAGGAATTAAAAATATATATATTGTTACGAATAAATTCTAAGTAACAAAAAAAAATTCAAACAATTTTGTTAGATATTTAGACACCGAAATAACTAATTTATTTTTCTAATATTTTGTGTATGTCTGTTCGTCCCCGTAACTTCATGCAAAATCCGTAATTTAGTTCGAATTCACGCCGAAAAAAATCGATATTAAACGGCCGGAGATGGGGCTTGAACCCCGGGCCATCAAACCCGAACCGGCCGTTCAACGCATGTTGCTAAGGCCGCCTCTCCGTGAGGCGCCAAAATGATGTTATAAATATATATAGGGCTTAGCAAAGACGCGAACAAATGTTTCGTCATTTTTAACGGGTTGCAGCCCTGTATAATACGCACATCAGTGTATTTAGGCCTTTTAGCATTGAAATTGGACACTCGGTCGTCATGTCGTATGAAATATATTAAAATACGGTGTCTGCAAAATATACGTACGCAATGTTGGAATTCTGTATTTATAAATATTTTTATATACACCATGTTTTATATATAGGTTATACAAAAAAAACTATTACATTGTTTCGCGATCGCAGACCGCCGATCGAAATACTGAATTGTCATTGGTAGAAATAGGCGCTCGAGGTGTTCTGCTCCAATCGCTGGCCAGGATTTTAACTTACGAAAATCCGAAGCAGTTAACAATTAAAACCAAGGAGTTCCGTTGTCTTTTCTCTGTTGGAAGATTGACATCATTTCGTGAGGTACCTAAAATACGAGTATCCGAGGTTCAACATTTTAAACCTTTCGGAAACAGACGTGTCGATCTATTTCCGAATTCGACGAAGCCGCGAGAGTCAAGATGGTCAAAAAGCGAAGTTCGCCGGTGCAGCGGAGCTCTGCAAATTCCAGAACCAGGCCGGGCTCCGTAATTACAATTTCAACTGCGTAAGTAGCTAGTGGTTGTAGTAGAGATATTTCGAGTGGCTAGACCATGCGCTTTATCGGCGGAAATTGAGAAGGAAAATATTTCTTCCTTTACTCTGACCCACGCACTGTGGTGGAAATTCCGTCCATCATCGTACCTACATACACATTTTTGGAATATATGTACAGTTATGTGCACCATAAAAATTGAATACCTCCGTGAAATACTTTCAAAAGTTCTTCAAAATGCATGGAAATGAATATTTTTTAGAGACTCTCCATCTGACAAATTATATGATTTTTGATGTATAATTTTAATATTTACTACCAGTGAAAATTTCCCGACTACAATGCAGATAATTAGTAGGTTCGTACATATTTATTTATAGCTGTACGCAGTAAATCGTATGCTTCTCTGATCTGTTAGAAATATTTAACATATTATCTTATTGAACTGAATTGTGTGCTAGAGAATGACGTAAGTCTCGAAATGGCGATATTTGTTTTCAGCTGAGAAAACTTTGACACCGTTTTTTTTTCCTTTCAAAAATGTGTATTGATCGTAGCTTCGCAAGTTATCTTGTTACAACGAAGCTTCACTCTTGAGGGAGTCGTTAAACCACGAACTTATATTGAATTATAAAACGTACTTACAAGTTTTAAAAATCGATGTCCCTCCCCGCATCCGCCGACGGCGACGGTAACTGCGCGAATATAATAGTTAACTACAAAACTTTGTAGGTGTATGTACAAAAAAAAATTGTACTCTTTCGCAAAGTGGACAGAAAATTGGATTGGCGTTAGATTTAAAGGGTAATTTTTTAAATATAAAATGATAGGTATTGTTGATTTTATTTTTATATTTTATACACGCTGTAACCCGTCAAAAATCATGGTACTTTAAACGGCAAAAAAAAAGAGAAGAAAAAATAACGAAAAGAAATGGTGAAAGAAAATATGAATAACTTTAATACGAGATAAATAAAATAATAAGATAAATAAAAACCTTCTGATTCCAATTGAAAAACATTCCAATGGGAATTTCTGCAGGATTTTTATTTTATTTAATATGTATTAATTTTTTGTTATCAATATATGTCACTGTAATGACAGTCCAACGTTTTACAAAAAATAAGTCAGAAATATTGGAAAAAATTGTCATCTTTGATGTCGCATATATCCATAACTATTGATCATGGTATATAAATCATGGTATATAGTTGGCTATATAGGTCATGGTTGCTTGAACATCTTCGACTCATACTCAAGGCAGAAATTTACTTGTAAAGTATTGTGGACTAGTTCTGTTACACCCAGTAGGTATAGCGGAGTATTATTGTGGTCATTGCGCTTTTAGGTGAAATGTAATACATAATATACACTGATGCGGGTGTGTGTGGGTAACGCCTCCTTTTCCCACATATACCGCCCACATAACTCGCCGCCCACTGTCGCCATCCCTATCTGAAGGGAGTAAATAATGCATTTTATAAAAAAAAATTCAAAGATTCCAGTACTTTATTTTCACTAGAGTCATAGTTAGTTTTAAAACCGAAAAATCTATTAAACTTTAGCGAAATAGAAGATGTTGAAGCAATTACGTTGCATGGTAAATTAGGAGAAATATTAAATAAACTAGCTGTAACCAATCAAAAATGACGGAACATTGGTTCACGTCTGTGCTAAGCCCTAGTATTATATGTTTACAGTATATTTTTGGAGGTCTAGCAAGATGCATAGAGCGACCGGTTCGGGTTTGCTGGTCCGGGGTTCAAGCCCCATCTCCGGACGTTTAATTTCGTTTTTTAGCCGTGAATTCGAACGAAGTTACCATGGACAGTCAGACAGACATACGGACGGACGGATAGATGGATAGATTACGACATTTTTATGTTTGATGGTGTAGTTACTCTTATTAGTAATTAAAAATATTTTGTAAATTGATAACTATCTAAAAAAATTAAATAAAATAAAAATTACGCACGAGCTGTCTATACAAATTAATATGCAAGTATAATTAATATAATATATGATGTCAACATCAATAAAAATAAAACATTAAAGTTAATAGTATTTTGTGTTGCTAGTTTTGTTAACCGGTTTTACCCTAGATTTGGTTTTTGTGTAAATTTCCTTGGAAATCACTGAAAAAAAGTTATGTTTGCAAGAAAGAAAATATTAGAGAGTTGTTGATACCAACACCATATTTTAAAAATCTTTCGTTTTTTGTTGAAAAATACGAAACAAATTTTAAACAGTTAAATAAACATTTGAAAGCGTCATATCCATTGATTGGATTCATGTTGAGAGCTGAATAACCTTCGCGTTGATCAAGAAATTTCAGACGAAATAAGCTGTGTTAATAACATGACTTATTCAGAGTCAGAGCCCACAGTTCAAGAGTTTTAACTGCAACGCAAAAATTATAATTTCCGCTTTATAAATACGATATGTGAATATACACCATGTTAAACTTGAGAACTGCTTTCAGTGTAATAATTACCTGTATTCAATATAGCTTTCGTATTTGTAGGAAATTTATTACTAATAGTTAGGTAAATAAGTGCACATAAAACATTATAAGGTTAACCGGTACTATCTATAATCTCGCATAATAGTAAAACGCGCATAATAGTCGTTAGAAATGTTGTGTATCATAAAATTAATATATTTTATTTGAAATTATTACGCATATTTATTCTGTTTTATCCATAAAACAAAGTATCACGGCATATTTAACTGTAAAATGTTTACGATATTTTATACGAACCGTATGTTTTTCCGAGAAACAATTCTCGATGTTTCGTCGAAGTCGTATTCAACGTCGAGAATTACGTTGATGCGTAAAAAAAGAACGGTGCTCCAATTAGATTCGTGTCACAGGACATTGTGAATTTATTAAAATAATGAATAAATGTTTTCATTTAATTTCCAGTGTTTTCACTTGCCTCCCACAGCCACGTCCCGTGACAACATTTTGTGTAATCATGTTATGTTCATAAAATGTTTAACCGCTACTATATTATTGCACTAGTACTATCTATCAGTGTCCATAATGACCAGTTGACTGTTTGTTAAAAAATAAAAATTAATTAAAAATAAAATAAAAAACAAAATATGGAGTATCGCTTATAAATAACGAAATATACACGACCAATATTATTAATATGATCACAAAGTAAAAATGCAAGTCATCTAATTAATTGAGTTTTTCCATGGCTAAGGAATTAATTGAACGAAAACAGACTATAAATCACAGGTCATTAGAATTTGAGAGGCTTTGACTTTTCCATACCTACCATTGGATAAAAGGATAGCGTACAGAATTTTAATTAATTCATACGCAATTATTTAATTCACTGAATGATAAAATTTGTTTCATGTTAATTGGCATAAGCTAATTAACTGAATACAGTGAATACTCGACCTTCTTCTTATGTGTTTCGTAAAAAACCTTTTATTCAATAATTGTATTTAATTTTATGCTACTTCCATTAAGTTCTTAATTAAGATTTAATTGCATTTATAAAATAATAATTCAGACATATGTAATAAACATTTATCCAAAGCTCCATTTAAATATAATTTATACCTAGGAAGACAATTATACATTAATTTTCAACATCGGTGAATCTACATAATATTCGGTAGGTACCTACTCAAATTTTAGTAATTACCAATTTTATGTTCACTCTTTTCGGATAGGTACACGGAATTTAGAATACAAAACAAGCTAATAAATTTAAAATTATAATTTGAAAGCTAAAAGTTTTTATTGTTAAGTATTTTGCACAAATATTCATTCAGATTCATTACTAAATACTTAGCATTGAAAATATTTAAATAATGTAATAAGAATGAAATCGAAACTATTTTATGTTCCGAAAGATATCGAGACATAATCGGTCAAGCAAAATCAATTAACCTTTGGTGAAGGCTTTAAACAAACCCCTTCCATTCGACTAACTGTACGCGCTAACACTTTATAGCGTTGATTAAGTCATTATGTGTCTGGGCACACGTGCAAGAGAGAGACGGACAGAGAAAATCGATACGAAAACTTTCCGTAATCAAGAGTGAGATAGATGTCTTTTGTAAGTTATAGCTTCTAAAACGGTGATTCCCAAAATGTACAACGCGGATTATTTTATATCGTGGTAAATTATTTAGTTGATTATTCAACATATTCTAAATAAATTTAATAACGAAACCAGTGTTCTTAATGATTTTTAATTAGAATTCACGTGTTATATTTTTTACCTAATATTCTTATAATTTTTTATTTATGATTTCAATAATGGACTTATGCATATATTATTCGTAAAGAGCGTATGTATAATATGACCACGTGCAAATGTATAGTTGAACTAATCTGCGCACAAACGCATTTGGAGAAAGGGCGTGACCTAATCTAATATTCAGCCAATTAGCTTCAGTTACCGCCCGAAGGTAGATGCGCATGGCCGAAATATCAGTTACATTCTTGCAGTGGTCATGCTCTGCAGGTCTTCTGAAAAGCTTCACAATTTGGTATTTGTGATACTTCTAGGACACAAACTAGTTTTCTGAAGGTTGTCTATGAAGTGTCGATTCGGGGGTTCAATTCTGGATCCTGACTTTTTAAATTAGGCTTATTGTGTCTCTTATGGCGTACTAGAGCAATAGTAATCTAGTTATTATGGCGGTATATTCTGAAACATAAAAAAATAAGGTGCTCGAAGATTGGTATGGTTGCGGTGGTGCTTATTTTTCTGGAAAGTATGTGCTTATAAGGTGCCGCGTAATATCACAGTTGCATTCCATCAGCAAAACTGCCAATAGTCTTGCTTCCTAGTGTCCACGAGTGGTCTCTTAGCAGATAGGGAGACGATGAATGGCGAGCGTCCGGCGCCACAAAACCGGAAACCACCTCTAAGGGAAGTAAAACCCAACAGAAAAACCCTTGACCTCCAGCTGATGTTGAACGAGAGGCCAATCACCTCTCCTCTTATTACGGATTATGAAACCAGACTGATGGAGGCCAAGCCTCGATATGTAGAGCCGCTGAAAAAGAATTCTGAAATATGATAAGTATGAAATTTCGACAGATACTTATTTCCAAAACGTTTGGCAAGTTCTGCGTTGCCAGTTGACGTCATACGTTCCCGTGTCCCCATACACTCCCGACATGTTTATTATATCCCATAAAACGGTGGTTTTGTTGAGGCTTTATTTTTCGTCAATTTCCTTTGGTAAGACTAATTCGATTTTATATATCCATTTAAATCATATTTCAATCTGAAGGTGCGCTACATGTCCATTCTTCACGGTGTCAGAAGTTTCGCGTTGTTGTTGTCTGCAGGTACTGCTTATTATAAGCGTGACGACTGCGGGAAACCAATCCGAATTATGAAGGGGAAGTAGGTACACGTGGTGATCTTGAGCAAGAATTCTCAACTTGTTGAAATAAAACCACAAAAAATATTTAATTTGTTATTTGAGAGAGATACAAACAAACAGAGATACTAGAAAAAAACTTAGATGGAACATTCCACACATATACTTTGATACACTTTGGTTGTCGCTTCCATGGTTTTGTCACTGCCGCACCCACCGTTGTTAGATTATTGTTTTCCTTTGTAATATAAACAGTCTTATGTATTTTTTTTATTTAAAATAATAGAAACCTAAGAGGTTTATGGATAACATTTTTACATAATTCAGAGAATAAGATAATTCAGAGAATATAAGAGAATAATAATATAATTAAGATACAAAGTCATTTTTTATAGTTGGCCGAGTTTTAGCATTTTTGTCACATCTGTTTTGAATTTGTCAGTGGTCAGTTGTTTGGTCTGTTGTGGCAGGTCATTGTATAGTTTTAGTCCGTTGCAAATTAGTCGGGATTGTCCTGTTTTTGTTTTGGCGTGTGTTATGTGATAGTTTTGAGCCATTCTAGTGTTGTGTTGGTGTTTTTCGTGTATTTTGTGTAATTTTATGTCTTCATCTTGTATTTCGCTAATTGCTTGTCTGTTAATGATTTTAATTGTTTCGATTTTTGTAATGCTTTCGATGTTTAATTGTTGTGTTATACGGTATACAGTTTCAGTTGGTGTCCGGTATTTCAGGTCATAGACCATTTTTAATATTTTGTTTTGCTGTCGTTGGAGTCTGTTTAGGTTAGTTTTTTTCATTTCTTTTCATTCTATTTGGGATACTTTGTTTGGTACAGATACTTTGGTACACTTTGGTTTTTTTGGGATACTTTGTTTGGTACAGATACTTTGGTACACTTTGGTACACACTATGATCGCTTGTCAATTCGTGTGCTTTCGCTTCCAAGGTTTTGTCACTGCCGCACCCACCGTTGTTATATGCAGTACATATAGTAATATATACAGTAAATGTTTTCTTTCGAAACATCTGGTATATTTTCGTCTATTCTACAGGTATCTAGGTATTTTCAGTTTATTCTAATATGTCCTATTAAAACAAATTGTTTGGTACAGATAATTTGGTACTCTTTGGTTGTCTATGATCGCTTGTCAATTCGTGTGCAATCGCTTCCATGGTTTTGTCACTGCCGCACCCTCCGTTGTTATATATAGTACATATAGTGATATATATATATATTACATATAGTAAATATTTTCTCTCGAAACATCTGGTATATTTTAGTCTATTCTATAGGTATCTAGTTATTTTCAGTTTATTCTAATATGTCCAGAGTGTTGAGAAATTGTCGATTATGTGCACCTTCTTTTGTTTCTTGCATTCCGTGATAATATTTTTATTTATCAAGCGTGGCACCGTGTGTGTGTATTTAAATAATTTGTGTTGCTTGTTGATATAGTGGTTATGACTCTCACCTAGTTATTCAGTGTTTTGAGCCTCATTCCAAGACATCAGCAAGTTCTGTTGTAGATTATTGTATTCCTTTGTAATATAAACAGTCTTATGTATTTCTTTTCATTCTATTTGGGATTGTTGTTTTGCTTGATTTAGACATAATTTGTTTGTCACTTTTAAATTTGATTTGAATTTGAATTTCTTCTTTATAATTGATGAATTATAGATATTTGCGCGGGAAATCAAAGACTTATGCATTAATTTACAACATTAACGAATTACTGACCAAGGAATAGAAATTTTTCCGGAAACGTTTGGTGATAAATAGTATAAAGTAACTCACCACCATCAAATTGCTTTATCTGAAGTCATTTTATATTAATTATTTTAAATAAATATTTCGATCATTTTAAAATAAATCTAATCTAATCTAAAAATAATTTTTATTTTAAACATTAACCTACACTTCATAACTGGCAGGGTTAAAAATTAAGATAATGTAAATAAATACCTAATATTAATACATAAAAAAAAATTATAAAATGACTTCATAAATAGCTACTCGATTATACTCATATTGTTAGTAGTATTACGTTGGTAATATAATGACGGTGAGTCATTTTATACAATTTAACGCCAAACAGTTTCGATAAAACGTGTAGTATTCCTTCGTCAGCACGTTAATATTGTTAATTAATACGTAAGTTTTTTATTGCCCACGCAAATATCTATAATTCATTAATAAAATTATAAAAAAAAATCAAAACAATAAAACATGAATAAGTCAATATTTAACTATTTCCTTGTTTAAATTATCACGTACAAAAACATAATTTATCTTTTTATCACCTTTACGATTTGACCACATGTGGAGTACAAAAGCAAGGCAGCAATATTTAAAAAATTAAAATAAATGTTTTGAATGCAGCTACCAAGGATTACTAATTTAAAATGTATAGGATTTTAAATATTATGTATCTATCCCTTCCAAAAACATGTTTTCTATAAATTTATAGGACATTTTTCCTATATAATCTCGAATTCAGTATAAATTAGTATATCCCGATGACTGCATTAATTTTTTTTTTTAGGGTACTGTTGTCTTTTCATTTTATACCCTACATATATATCTAATTTCGTGATATTTTGTAAGTTTTTTTCTTATTTAATTAACTTCACTAGCGCAGTCAAACTTTTCCTTCTACAATTGTTGTATTGTACATACATCTACCTTCTTCATTCTAATGGTGTTTAACAGCGCGGTGCCAAACAGTTTTCACCCTTTAAGCTTCACATTGACACGAACGTACAAGAAATGTTCTGTAATCTATTTTAATAACAATGTTGTTATGGCGTGATAAAATATATGAATCAAGCAAAGGGTGGCGTGTGATTAGGCAAATGGATGGTCGTTTTGATTAGTTAATTTGCTTCTTTTAATCGTTCATTTAATTTCGTTTATTAGATAATATTCAACTTTGGTATTAAAACAGGTGTAGGCAAAATATTAACGGCGAGGCACTCTTTGGAAGTCGTGACTTCATTTAATAAAAGGTTCTAATGGCACAGTAAAGGGATTGCTAGGATTTTTACGGTGTAAGAGGAAGGAATATGGGGGACACGGTAGGCTTTGGTGGATATCAGTTAGTCCCCTCTATTCTTAGGTAACAACATCTCTACTTTATCCTTTGACAAAGGAAACGGAACGTATTTATTTACGTACGCATTAAATTTCATCTAATCAAAAAGACATCTGTCAAATGTAAATATTTCTATCATATGGAAATATTGACTTTAATTCAATATTTCTGGGCATTTTGGATGGAGAAATTAACAAATAAGTAGGTATATGTAAAACAATCTATTTTTCTGTCATTTTTTAAAATAATATTTGTAGGTATATATTTTATATTAGGTCCTTACATATGAAATTGGCGTTTTGCCGTACTGGCAAATTTGATCTCAAATATCTTCTCCTTGGTTAGAAATTCCAAATCCAAATTTATACTGCTATTTACTCATGTATTTGTGTTTTGAAAATTATAATTCATTTGTTTTTCCTCAATTGTTTTTTTCTTTGCGTCACTCAGTTTACAAAATGAAAAACTTGAAATATCGCGTTATTTACGAGTACGAGTTCCACCGTGGCACCAGTGCTGCAGAAATGGCTCGAAGGATTAATGATATGTATGGCGACGGTGCCGCAAAAGAAAACACAGTGCGTTTTTGGTTCCAACGTTTTCGTTCTGGAAATTTCGACCTGCAGAACAAGCCCCGTGGACGGCCGGAGACCAAAGTTGATAATGAAGAATTGAAGGCTATTGTGGAAGCGGATCCATCGCAAACCACATCCGAGTTAGCTGCAGGCTGCGGTGTTAGTGATAAAACTGTTTTAATCCACTTGAAGCAAATTGGTAAGGTGAAAAAGCTTGAAAGGTGGGTACCTCACGAATTGAGTGAAGCAAATCAACAAACGCGCGTTGACTGCTGCGTTGCATTACTCAACCGGCACAATAATGAAGGGATTTTAAATCGAATCATTACCTGTGATGAAAAGTGGATCCTGTACGATAATCGGAAGCGCTCATCGCAATGGCTGAACCCTGCCGAACCAGCCAAACCATGCCCCAAGCGAAAATTGACTCCAAAAAAGTTACTTGTGAGCGTTTGGTGGACTAGTGCTGGTGTCGTTCACTACAGCTTTCTTAAATCTGGCCAGACGATTACGGCAGATGTCTATTGTCAGCAACTGCAAATCATGATGGAAAAGCTAGCTGCTAAACAACCGAGGCTGGTTAATCGCTCTAGGCCACTGCTGCTTCATGATAACGCTAGACCACACACTGCACAACAGACGGCTACCAAATTAGAGGAGCTTCAATTGGAATGTCTAAGACATCCACCGTACTCTCCGGACCTTGCCCCAACAGATTACCATTTTTTTCGAAATTTGGATAACTTCTTGCAAAGGAAAAAATTCAACTCCGATGGGGCAGTCCAAACCGCCTTCAAAGATTTTATTGATTCCCGTCCGAATGGTTTTTTTAGTAAAGGGATCGATGAACTACCTATGAGATGGCAAAAGTGCATAGATAGCAATGGTACATACTGTGATTAAATAAATATATTATAATAAAAAAAAATCGGCTTTATGTTCCTCCCATACTAAACGCCAATTTCGTATGTAAGGACCTAATATAATACTAGCTGCAACCAGTCAAAAATGACGGAATATTGGTTGGCGTTTTTGCTAAGCTCTAGTATATATTTGCATCTTTATGGCGCTCCACGGAGAGGCGGACATGGCAACATGCGTGAAACGGCCGGTTCGGGTTTGATGACCCTGGGATTCAAACCCCACCTCCGGCCGTTTTTTAGAATGTGTTTTCGAACGAAATTACGGACGTTACATGAAACAATGGGGACAGAGAGACGGACGGACGGACAGACAACGAAATTATTATGTTTGATTCATGAAGTGAAAATGGATTCAGAATATTTTGAGTTTATTCAAAATTTTCAAGAACACAATACTGGATTTTATCCTCAGGGGGACATCATTAATAAATATATTATATAAAATATATATGTCTCATAGAGACGAAGTAATTTTTTTATATGGGATAGAAGTTTTACATAGGTACGGTAGGTCACAGGCCCTATAGAAATCCAAAAGAAGACTTCCATACCATCCAAGACGCCAAAATTGACTAAATATGTAGCATATAAAAGCAGACAGCAATATCTAAAAAAAAAAATTAAAAAATTTGAATGCAGTTACCGAGGAATACTTATTTAAAATGTACTGAATTATTGATTTTATGCATCTATCCCTTCTAAAATCATGTTTCCTATCAATTTTTAGGCTAGGTTTCCTATAAAATCTCGAATTCAGTAGGTACATTATAAATTAGTAATCCTCGGTGACTGCATTCAAATTCTATTGGATATTGCTGCCTTTGCTTTTATACCCCACATATTTAGTCAATTTTGGCGTCTTGGATGGTATGGAAGTCTTTTTTGGGTTTTTATAGGGCCTTATCACTCTGTGGATAAAATCCAGTAATTGTGTTCTTAGAGCATACATATGTATAAAATAATTTTATGTAATTTCTTTTTTTAATTAAAAATTTTTAAATTTATAAATATAATGTAAATTTAAAAAACAAAAAAAAAATTCAGACGTATTCTAGTGTATATATGTATGTTAAATAATTCGGAATAATATCTTATTTATTATGTTATTTTTTTGTTCTTTTTACAAAAATTAATATCATTTAACATTTCAAATATGGGAACAAATTATTTTACTAACTCTATGAGAGTCAGATGTAAATATGCATTTATAAATAGTTTCAATATCATATATTATATAATGTGTCTAGTAGGTGTTCGTATATATGTTTTTTGGTTGCAATTTTAAATTTTTTCTGATCGCTAAAATGATTTTGGGTATTTAAGGTAAATTTTGGTATGTTAAGTGTATCTCTAAATCTTGTAGATCGAAAATATCTTCGTGTGTTTAATGTATTTTTAATTTTAAAAATTTGGATTATTGAATTTGAGTATTAAAATAAAACATTATATTGCTAAATATACAACGCATAAAATATATTCATACCAGCGGTGACATCTATGAATACTATGTCATGGGAATTACTAATTTTTAACGAAAGATGGCTAAAGCATAGTTCTTTCAAATATTTGACAGAAGACAGATAAATAACTTATAAATAACTTTTAAAATTTGATTAACTGTTGATTTTATTACGGTGGAATTGGCGAAAGTTGCATTGCTTTGCAATTACAACATCAAGTTAGTATACAAAGTAAAGATGTGTTTAATAATTCAAAAGAATATCATATATACGTTAAAAGGAATATTGCAAAAAAATAAAATATAGACGTATCATTACTAGTTACGAAAGCTGAAATACTAACTTATTAATGAGAAAAAAAATCAACGGATATCTCTAGCGGAGACCATAGTAATATATGAAAGGTTCTTGATTCGAACATATATATAAAACTTTCAAAAATTTGATAATATGTGGATTTTCTTACGGTTGCATTGTGTAAAATGATCATTAAAGCTAGCAAATACACGTCATATCCTTCACCTTCATACCTGTGGCCACTTTATAAAGACTTCTATATATTTTTCCCATATGAAAATATCGTTTTCATGAGGCTCATCTTAATTAAGTTTTATTTATAATTCACTCACCGCTACTCTGCTTTCCTTAAGGTCCAGCCGCATAGCCAAGGCCTCTCTCATGAAGACGTCGGGGTAGTGCGAAGCCAGGAAGGCCCTCTCCAGCTCCTCCAGCTGCCAGGAGTTGAAGTTGGTCCTGGATCTTCGCCGTTTTCCACCGTCAGCATCGTCGCAGTCGTGATTTCCTGAAAATAAAAAATAAAAAAAATTAAGTCTCACAAATTATTCAGAAATCTGATAAACATAAAAAATACATAAAAATATTTTCAACAGTATTTTTATATGTATGTTCTGAGAGCACAATTTTTGGATTTTGTCACACAGAGAGATAATTATTAATTAAGATTAAAGTCTCACAGAAACGAAGCTACATTTATGAAAAATGTGTATGGAAGTCTTTGTAGGGTGGCCCAGGGCTTACGACCTGTACAAGCTGGCTTAAATGACAACTTTACGCAATGCAAGGTTCTCACCAATTCCACCGTAAGAAGAAGATTCACAAATAATAAATTTTTGAAAGTTGTGATTGTGGAATTGGTGTTGTTAAATTGCGTAAAGTGACAACTTAAGCCAGTTCATACGGGTAATAAGCCCTGGGCCACCCTATAAAGCTTTCATGCACGTTTCCCATATACATAGATTCGTTTCTGTGAGACCTATATAATTTATCAATTAAGTATTGTATTATCTGTCTACACAAAAATAAAATAGTTTGATGAAGGATATGAGAAAACGACCATTTAGCAGTTAATTGATTGGTGGTTGAATCCAATAGTTTTTATGATATTTTGGTAATTTATAGATGCTTTATATTTTTCTAACTAAATAACCTAATGATCCTAAGTATGAGAAAAATTTTAGGCATAATCACAAGAGTTCATCATGCATGTACTTGTGCGTGTTTTCTAAGGTTGTAGGAGGCTTTGAAATCGTCCCTTATTCGTTGAGGGAGGGGGTCGCGAATAGTTTTTAAAATTTATCGCCACTTCCGCAGCCGCCAGGGCTAAGTGAAAATTGAATGGCGCCATTTGCTCCCGCGTGGGGTGGCTGTAAAAAAATAAATCTGCCCAAAAATTTACAATCATCGCCCTACACAGCGACGCCACTGGGACAAGGATCGTTATTTGGTCGTATTTTAGTGAATTTATCTACAATTTTCAACAAATCCACCATTAAAAAGCGAACGAACCCAAGTCTGAGTATGAAATACCTATTTTTTTAGTTAATTATTTATTTATAAATGTTTACAATATTTGACACGAGAAATGTTTACTCCCTTGTTTCTACTAACTACAGGCAAAACTCATACTAAACTTGTGGCGAACTTGCAACAAATTTAATGCACTCACTAAAAAGCATAATTTAGACTTATTTACTAATATTAATAATACTACTCGACGCTTGCTTTCGATCCATTTTTCAAATAAAATATGTTATTATTTTCCCCTAAATCAATTGTGTATAGTTTCATCAATATACTATATCATATATGTACAACACGCAAATACGATAATTTGTAACTACCAGTGACAACCTGTAATTGGCTTTTTTTATGTTTCACATTCTTTATATTTACTTAATTATCGTCTGCTGTTGGTCTTCCAGATAAATATGAATAAATATTAGGTCCTTACATATGAAATTGACGTTTTGCCGTACTGGCAAATTTGATCTCAAATATCTTCTCTTTGGTTAGGAATTCCAAATCCAAATTTATACAGCTATTTACTCATGTATTTGTGTTTTGAAAATTATAATTCATTTGTTTTTTCCTCAATTGTTTTTTTCTTTGCGTCACTCAGTTTACAAAATGAAAAACTTGAAATATCGCGTTATTTACGAGTACGAGTTCCACCGTGGCACCAGTGCTGCAGAAACGGCTCGAAGGATTAATGATGTGTATGGCGACGGTGCCGCAAAAGAAAACAAAGTGCGTTTTTGGTTCCAACGTTTTCGTTCTGGAAAATTTCGACCTGCAGAACAAGCCCCGTGGACGGCCGGAGACCAAAGTTGATAATGAAGAATTGAAGGCTATTGTGGAAGCGGATCCATCGCAAACCACATCCGAGTTAGCTGCAGGCTGCGGTGTTAGTGATAAAACTGTTTTAATCCACTTGAAGCAAGTTGGTAAGGTGAAAAAGCTTGAAAGGTGGGTACCTCACGAATTGAGTGAAGCAAATCAACAAACGCGCGTTGACTGCTGCGTTGCATTACTCAACCGGCACAATAATGAAGGGATTTTAAATCGAATCATTACCTGTGATGAAAAGTGGATCCTGTACGATAATCGGAAGCGCTCATCGCAATGGCTGAACCCTGCCGAACCAGCCAAACCATGCCCCAAGCGAAAATTGACTCCAAAAAAGGTACTTGTGAGCGTTTGGTGGACTAGTGCTGGTGTCGTTCACTACAGCTTTCTTAAATCTGGCCAGACGATTACTGCAGATGTCTATTGTCAGCAACTGCAAACCATGATGGAAAAGCTAGCTGCTAGACAACCGAGGCTGGTTAATCGCTCTAGGCCACTGCTGCTACATGATAACGCTAGACCACACACTGCACAACAGACGGCTACCAAATTAGAGGAGCTTCAATTGGAATGTCTAAGACATTCACCGTACTCTCCGGACTTTGCCCCAACAGATTACCATTTTTTTCGAAATTTGGATAACTTCTTGCAAAGGAAAAAATTCAACTCCGATGGGGCAATCCAAACCGCCTTCAAAGATTTTATTGATTCCCGTCCGAATGGTTTTTTTGGTAAAGGGATCGATGAACTACCTATGAGATGGCAAAAGTGCATAGATAGCAATGGTACATACTTTGATTAAATAAATATATTATAATAAAAAAAATCGGCTTTATGTTCCTCCCATACTAAACGTCAATTTCATATGTAAGGACCTAATAAATAAATGAATATCCATTGCAATTAATATTTTTGGGAGGCAATGTCATACGATAGTATATAATAGAACAACATGGATTTACGAAAGGCCGCTCGGTTGAGACAAATCTAATGGTCTTCACAAATTACGTCACGGATGCTCTGGACGCGGGACATCAGGTAGACTGTTCATATAATGACTTCGCCAAAGCCTTTGATACAGTCAACCATGATGTCTTATTGAAAAGGTTGTATGAGATTGGTTTCTCGGATGGTATGCTAAAATTAATGGCGAGCTACCTCCAAAATAGGAACCAATACGTCTCCTACGGCCTATTCGCGTCAGAGTGCTTCTTTACCTTCTCGGGTGTCCCACAAGGATCTAACCTGGGTCCATTGTTGTTTTCGATTTTTATTAATAATATAAAAAATGTAATCTTAAACTCGCGCTTTCTGTTATTTGCGGATGACTTAAAGCTTTTCTTAAAGTTTGGACGATTTTCGTCTTCTCCAAGTAGATATATCAAATATATGTGAATGGGGAAGACGAAATAAACTTTTGTTTAATGTTACATCCTTCAACAGGGCCCAAAACAATCTATTTTTTCGCTACAAAATGAACGACCAAAATCTGACAAGAACATCGAATGTTAAAGATCTAGGTGTTAGATTTGTAAGCAACCTAACATTTCACGATCACATAGAGACGATCAGTGGTAATGCTTTGAGAATGTTAGGATTTGTTCTGCGTACTGCCAGGGTTTTCGAGAATACCCGAGTACTTAGAACTATTTACAACTCCTTGGTGCGGAGTAGACTCGAGAGTGGCTCGATGATCTGGGGGCCACATGAGGGCAAGTACTCTCTTATGGTGGAGAAAGTCCAAAAGAAGTTTTTGAGATATCTCTACATGAGAGAGTACGGGCATTATCCTTGGCTTTACCCGACCGAGTTTCTCCAGGGTATGCTTGGCTACAATAGTTTAGAGACTAGAAGGAATGTGTATTTGATTAGGTACACATTTTTATCGATTGTTGCGCTGTATGATCGATAATCCTGAAATTATGCGGAGCATTGGTTTGTATGTTCCTGATAATTACCTTAGACATCGTCAGCATAGATTGTTTCACATTCCAATATACAGGACCAACCTGCCGATGGTTATGCCTATTGGAAGGGCTACAGCTATTCTGAACAATACCGCTTTGGACATTGATCTGTTCCATATCTCTGAGAGAGTTTTCCGAAACAGGATTCTCCTACACATTTGATATGAATGTATGTTAATTAAAACATTTTATAAACTCTTCATTTATAACATTTACGACTTGAATGTACTTTTGTTATGTAAATGTTATATACAAAAAATAAAATTGAATTGAAAATTGAATTGAATTGAATTGAATTGAATAATTAGATTTGTGATATATAATTTATATCTAAGTATAAGAACAATTTTTTGTCAGATATTAACTATTCCAGACTACTTTTTGTCCATCATTTATCTTTGCGTCTTGAAACCGCTCATTGCCATTTACGCTTTAACGTAATTTTTATTATTTTTAAACAACCCAGAAGATGCGCAATGTCTGGATAGATCAGAGCAGTAGAAGTGGCAGGAACATGCAACAAAATTATGGGAAGGCATTCATATAGTACCTAGTGGATCAGTAATGGATAAAAGTGATGATGAAGAATTATTGTTTGATTAATTTTGTGGACACATTTAGGTAGCATGGTCATAAGTATTAAGAAGATTATGATAAGAAAGATATACCACGCGTATGTTGATGGCAAGATAAATTGAGTTCGGCCAGAAATGACCTGGCGTGATTTAGTAAATCAGATACTGAAAGATGGTACCATAAGGAGCCTTTACAATCGATGTTTAAATGTGAAATTTTTTTATCCTCGTTAAATTAGTTAGACTCATTTTTCTCGCAACACGCACGCATTTTCCGACCTTGCAGAGAAAAAAAGCACAAAAAATGCCGGCCTTCAAAGCGTACCTACTCCATATCAAATATGGTTGGTACATAAAAAAAACATAATTGAAATTTGTTTTTAATTCTGATCAGAATAAAACACCGGTTGAGATACCAATTCATGCCTATCCGACACGAGGATGGACGCACACTAAATGATCTGTAAAATTAAATATATTTAAAAAACAATTAAAAACAAATTATCATGATTTTTTTTAAAATGTAAATTGTTTACGTGCAAAATTCCAATGCAGCTTTCATTTCAGAAAGTTCTTAGTTTTTCTAAAACATGGTTAGAAATTCAGAAAAATTATTGGTTTGTATCAATTTGGTAATTTAAAAAAAAATAATGATAATATATCCAACCGCAAAATTAACGCTGTGAATACCAAAAATATAAAAAATATTATAAATCAATTTTTTTTAAACATCTAGTTATTATTTCGCATATACCAAGCATCGCATACATCGTCGGTTCCCTCTGGGAAAACTTTATTTAAGAGAACTACCGATCACCAAAAGGAGCTATAGCAGTGAGACGTGATCCAGCTGCCTCCCTGATTCAAATTGAAATCGTACTCAATTAATTCCTGAGTTATCCGAAATTCTCTCGGCGGTGCTACGGCCAGGGCTCAATAAACCTGGGGTCCCATAAAACCGTTGCTTATAATTAAAATAAACCCAAAGACTTCATACATCTAGCAAAACTGAGGTTTCATCCGCAACGCGACCGAATCGCAAAAAAGGAAATAAGAATAAGCCAAAAGCGACTAAAAAACGTCTGCATTACAATATATTTTCTTGCAGTAGATTGCTACTTGTTACACGGTGGTATCGCTTTACTTGCAGCTTGGATTAAATTTGTGAAATTCGTGTACCACGCCTGACTCACAAGAAAAGCTGGGTCGGAATCACCCCCGCGGGAGAGGGATAGAAATAGCTAATTTATGTGCGTTAGAGCGGGACGACGTTAGAGTGGAATTAAAACAAACTGCACCCAGCCCGACACTTAGGGGTATTGCTTAATTCACTCACTTCATTCCGTGCTGGATTCTTGCGCCCGTGCTGAGCTAATGTAGATGCGATATACGTACTCTGCGAGGTGCGGTTTAACCATTTTGGAAATGTCCCATACAATATGAAAATGTAATTGATTCATTTTAAATCCTATAATGTAGCCGTTTCGTAGTGACAAAATGTCTGAAAGTTTAATTTAAATTCTTGTAGAAAACCTGTTAGAAAACCAGACTTATAGTACGACCATTGTAAGAATGCGGCTGAGATTTCGGCTACGCGCAGCTACCCGAAGACAATTCGTCAAACTTCGGAAAAATATCGAACGCTAATTGGCCAATATTGGATGAGGTTGTGCCCATTCTCTCAACAGCATTCTTATACGATTTCAAAGTAAAAAATTCAACGAAATTGAATACAAAAATAAATTCTTTGTAGTCAATAATACTTACAGATTTTCAACCGTATTCTGAAAAAGCAATATCGTCATTTATGTACCATGATACTTATTGTATAACATTGTAATGCCGTCAATTTTTACTTTTTAAGGTTTTAAATTAATGAATTCAGCAAACAGAAAGCTCTAAAACGTAAAAAAATGTTAAGCTATTCACAATTTGTGAATAATAATTATTCAAATTGTCAATAATTTGTACACATTGTCAAAAGTGATTATGTGTACAAGATATTGTTATGCTTTATTACTGTTCTGAAAATAGGGAGAATAAACCAACACATGAATTACGATTAGTTTGAATAATGATTAGGGCGGTAAGGACATTTTTCTAGTGATCCAGTGGTCGCGGGTTCGAGCTACATACCAAACCAGTAAGTTAGTCTTATTTTTCATAGCACAGGCGTTTAGCTTATTTTGAAAATAGTAAGAATATTAATTATCATGACACGTATTCTGTGAATGGAATACTATTTAAAAAAATTCTTTAAAATAGAAAAATGAAAATTATTTATTTCTCAAATATTGTACAGGGTTATAAGTATTGTCACGTGGCGTGGTTGCGGGAGGAATGAATGAAAACACTGGAAATTAATGAGCGATTTATATATAATTATTTAATGTACATAGTAAACAATAATATAACTTAACACGTTTTTTTTACATTATTTTGCAATATGAATACACTATTTCATAAATGAACACTTTATTATCGCTGGGTAACACGTATTTAACATTCACTAGAACATTCCATCCTATTTTCGCTCGTAATATTTATCACTTATTTATTTTGCCAGTTACTTCACTCGATTATTCGCTTTATTTATCGCTTCGCAATTCACGACTGGCCTCACTGGGCGTCGTTTCGCGGCTGGCGCATACTTCACACTGATTTCGCACTGAATGAACTGTTAAATATGTAACAACTGCGCCGCAGCCGGCGCCGTATTTGTACCCGAAAATTCTGGTATTTTCGTACTTTCTAGATTATTCTAGTGTTTAGGAAAACGTTCTCGTTGCTTTTCGGTTGAACTAGACATTTATAGAGGTTTTCTCAAGGTTTTAGATCACCCTAGATTGTTATAGGCCGTTCTCGATCTTTCGATAGTGTTATAACATGTTACGAGGAAGATAGTGCGCAAATTATTTTTGCCATCTCGTTACAGTATTTATAAAAATATAAAAATAGGGGGTTATTTAATATTTTAGTGAAATAATTTTTCCATGAATTTAAAAAGAGATACTTTTCGTGTACTTTGACTGTAGCACATTATGATACTGAGTGATAATAAGATAAAAGTAACTAGCCAAGATAAACAGGCAATCATAACCATCATAATAGATGTGATTATAAACAATGAGGCGAGAGGAAATTGACTGTGTTTAGTACCAAGAGGAAACTTCGAGACACTGCTGAAAATACGGTTTTATTAATTTTCATTACAATTTTAATGAAGGAAAACAGCTCCACTGTCGACAGTACAAAGGGATGGATAAAATTCAAAATAATTTCATTTGCTGTAACTAAATTTCACTCAAATATTCTAAATTATTTTAAAATATGTTGTAAGAAGTCTCAGTGTTAGAAGCGGTTTCTTTACAAGGACATTGCTTTGAATAATTTAATTTTGAAAACCAAACTTTGTACTACATAGATTATTGAGTAATCATTTAAAACAATGATTATAGTTTTGAGAGGCGCAGTTCTCCTTATTGACAGGTGTAAATAACAACTTAATAACACTAAATAAAAACAATTCATGATTAATTAGCGGTTCCTGCACTCCAGACAAGATGTGGATGAGATAATCGGCGAAGGAAGTGGGGTAGGGTGGCTTTATTTTCTTAAAGATAAGGATATCGTATTGTTATGTTAAAAAAGAAGCATCCGTCGGCTTCCCGAAGATTCTAGAGCACCTTTGAACAATCTAGAAAAATGTGGAAGCGGCTTGTAGAAATAAGCGCTCTCTAGGCACTGGCGTAGATGCAGGTCGTAGGGCAGCGTAGCTATATAAAGCTCTACAAATTACTCTCTACATAGTACTCTACACCATGCAAGTTAAAGATGTTTCGTGATCGCTGCGCGCGAGCCGCGCCAAGATTTGATTGGTGGAGCTGGCGCCTGATGTGTCCTGCGCCAATCGCTGGCCAGGATTCGAATTTTTAAAAATCCGCGCAGTGACAGGTGAAATGCGTGTCAGGTGTCGTTTTTCGATGGGAATCGACATTCCTCTTCGTTTTTGTTCAAGTTCAGTTCCATTTAGCCTTCCGGAAGAGACACACCAACTGCTCCGGATTCGACGAAGCCAGGAGAATCTCGATTGAAGCGGCACCCGCCTTCCCAGGAAACCGCAAGTACCATTTCGTCCACTGTGTCGTAGTTAGCTTTGGCCCAGTGTATCTCGGGTGTCATTTACGGTCAATCATATCGGCGGCGATTGGAAAGGAAAATCTTTCTTTCTAATATCCGACCCGCGTGCGATTGTAGCGAGACGTTCGTCATCGTACACAAGATATAACTGCGATCTGCGAGCAATCTAATACGGACCGAATTTCGCAAGTGATCATATTCGGGAGCAAATTTTTTAGAAAGTTCTGATAGAATAGTGTTGCGTTAACTATTTCAAAATAAAGTTTATCGTTTACCAAAGTGTTTTACTCAAATCCCATAGGGATGAAAACATGAAAATATTTTATTCACACATATATCTGTGGGAGAAGGTGCTTTGGCCAAGAGAAAAAGGAGGGTATATTTGTTTTATTCAAGGTTGTTTAGAGTAACTATGCAAAATTTGGAGTTAATTGCTAGTATTCTAAAGATAAACTATGCAAAATTCAAAGGGTGGCTCCGATGTGAAAAAAAACCGTTGCCATTTGAATACCTCAACGACCAATTGTCGGAGAAAGATGGAGAAAGAGTGGCCGAACTGCTGATTCCAAATGGCTGAGATAAAATTAAGAACAATATATTATAGGTAAGCGGTTAAATAACTACTGAACCATTTTTTGCACTTAACGAGATATTCTTAGTTATTTGAGTTCTGCCTTAGCCTTGAAATGATTTTATTTAGTTTTTTTTAATTACATTTCAAAAACATGTTCAGTTGGGTTTAAAAGTTTTTCGAGTTAAACTAGGACCCGAACAACTGGGCTTAAGACCTGAATTATCAAAATTGCCCCATTTTGCGAAGTTTATAAATCATTACGGACCGTGTCCATAGAATAAAATACGGTGAGATTAATTTCAGAGGTTTAGTTGAGATAAATTTCAGAACTTTGTACACTAACCTAGTGATTCAACGGTCGGTGATTAGAGCCCCATTACAGGAGAACAGCAAGTCCTATTTTCATAGAAGAATTGTTTGGCTTAGTTTGAAAATAGTAAGAATATTGTTGCAAGATCGATGGTCATGTCGCTCTCTCAAGGTTTCCAGAAACCGGTGGACAGTTCGAGAGATTTCAATATTGAGTAATCACCCCCAATTCCACCATCTCGTGACAATGTACTAATTCAAAAAAATTTGATTAATTTGAACCATGTACACGTACTTATTTTGGTAACTATTTTGCCTGAAAAATTACACAAATGTACGAGAAGTCATTAAATTACATATTAGGTCCTTACATATGAAATTGGCGTTTTGACGTACTGGCAAATTTGATCTCAAATATCTTCTCTTTGGTTAGGAATTTCAAATCCAAATTTATACAGATAATTTACTCATGTATTTGTGTTTTGAAAATTATAATTCATTTGTTTTTTCCTCAATTTTTTTTTTCTTTGCTGAATGAAAAACTTGAAATATCGCGTTATTTACGAGTACGAGTTCCACCGTGGCACCAGTGCTGCAGAAACGGCTCGAAGGATTAATATGTATGGCGACGGTGCCGCAAAAGAAAACACAGTGCGTTTTTGGTTCCAACGTTTTCGTTCTGGAAATTTCGACCTGCAGAACAAGCCCCGTGGACGGCCGGAGACCAAAGTTGATAATGAAGAATTGAAGGTTATTATGGAAGCGGATCCATCGCAAACTACATCCGAGTTAGCTGCAGGCTGCGGTGTTAGTGATAAAACTGTTTTAATCCACTTGAAGCAAATTGGTAAGGTGAAAAAGCTTGAAAGGTGGGTACCTCACGAATTGAGTGAAGCAAATCAACAAACGCGCGTTGACTTCTGCGTTGCATTACTCAACCGGCACAATAATGAAGGGATTTTAAATCGAATCATTACCTGTGATGAAAAGTGGATCCTGTACGATAATCGGAAGCGCTCATCGCAATGGCTGAACCCTGCCGAACCAGCCAAACCATGCCCCAAGCGAAAATTGACTCCAAAAAAGTTACTTGTGAGCGTTTGGTGGACTAGTGCTGGTGTCGTTCACTATAGCTTTCTTAAATCTGGCCAGACGATTACGGCAGATGTCTATTGTCAGCAACTGCAAACCATGATGAAAAAGCTAGCTGCTAAACAACCGAGGCTGGTTAATCGCTCTAGGCCACTGCTGCTTCATGATAACGCTAGACCACGCACTGCACAACAGACGGCTACCAAATTAGAGGAGCTTTAATTGGAATGTCTAAGACATCCACCCTACTCTCCGGACCTTGCCCCAACAGATTACCATTTTTTTCGAAATTTGGATAACTTCTTGCAAAGGAAAAAATTCAACTCCGATGGGGCAGTCCAAAGATTTTATTGATTCCCGTCCGAATGGTTTTTTTAGTAAAATGATCGATGAACTACCTATGAGATGGCAAAAGTGCATAGATAGCAATGGTACATACTTTGATTAAATAAATATATTATAATAAAAACAAATCGGCTTTATGTTCCTCCCATACTAAACGCCAATTTCATATGTAAGGACCTAATATATTCATTCCGTTATGATTCCGATAGATTCATCCAACTGACAAACGGAATATAAGTCGATCAATTTTCTGACATTTGGACGTAAAGCAAGCGTTAAATAAGACACAATGTATGTATGTATACGATGGACTGCGAAACCTGAGTCTCGAGATGAAAATCTCATCCGTGTACACGGGACATTAGAAATTCCAAAAAAAGTGTCTTGAAAAATTTTCCACCTCCAAGCCGAGAATAAATAACGGAGTTCATTTTCGCGCGACCGCAATCACGAGACGTAATTTTTTGACACGCAAAAGTCCCGAATCTTATCGGGAAATCTTCCGAGTTTCAACGCCACGGGAAACACAAAAAGGCAGTGTATAAATCCACGGACAAAAGGCACGGCGGTTCATAAATTCCGGCCGCTAAGTGAAAGCTCCCCAGCTACATTAAACTTTGTAAATGATCTTTTCAAGTTTCGGAAGGCGTCCGACTCCGTGTCTTGCTCGATAAATCTCCATACAACAATGCCTAATTGGCTCGGGGTCGCTCGGCAGCGAGCTGGAGGGAGTTGCGCCGACTCGGAGCTCTGTGCGGAATTATTACCCACCAGTCACATCGCCGACAGGGCGAACAAAACTGATTATTATACAGTCAACTATTCGCGAGAATCTTTGGAAATACAATTTGGCAAGTTGTAATGTGGGACTAGTCCTAACTACATGATCTTATCATGTCCCAACCGGCAGTGAGGAATTCAGATTTAATTATAATTTTAAATAGAGGGTTGGGGAGGAGAAAGTAATATTAATAGTGTAGTTAACAAGTAGTGAATGAAAAGGGTTGACCTTATTTGCACTAAGATCCTAGAGTGTAACTGAGCAAAATGCACAAAATAAAACGTAGAAAATGGCAAATGATTTTTAGCAAGTGTTATATAAATAGGGTAGGCAGGGTATTTAGTCCAAATATCATGATTTTATCGTACACCTAATGATCGTAGAGTGCAACTGAGGAAAGAATCTTTGAAAATACAGGACTGACATTTTTTTTTTTAAATAGAGATGCGAACACGGAATTCGTGTCACATCAATATTCTTACTATTTTCAAATTAAGCTAAACGCTTGTGCTATGAAAATAGGACTAACTTGCTTGTCTGGAGTGAGATTCGAACCTGCGACCTTTGGATCACGAGGCGAGAGTCCTAACCACAAGACTAACAAGCTACTAATGTTTTATAAATAAGATATTGTGGATCGAGTTCAAATACTATTTATTTATTTATTTACATATATACGGCTCTAAAGCCTTTTACTTTATAATTTGTACAAAGTTGATAAACAATAGACAATAGAAATAATATATTAAAAAAATACAAATGTGAACATAAATTATTTAGAAACTTAATCAAGAAAAATATAAAATATTATAACATGTACTTGATATAGATTTTGGTGTAATTTAAAATAAGGGATGGGATGTTTCCCCATTTCTTGCGCAGATGAAATAATTATGATGTATGCTAATTATGGTTCATATGGGGTAGGGGGTGGGATGAGGTGACTGTAATTTCCTCAGAATCCTAAACTACATCACAGAAAATTTGAAACAGATAGCTTTCATTATATTTCACATTTATCATATATCTATGTACGTACATACGCAGGCATATAAATAGAATCTAATTTTAATACAGTTAATATTACCTACTTGAAATTTGAAATATATATTACACATTACTTACAAGGCGGAAATTAAAAATTAAAATATCGTCAAAAATAATTAAAGTTTATTACATAACGTTTTAAACACCTTAATTTTACCAATATTTCAATATAATGGGGAGGAAGTGAGCTGTCAAGGGGAGGGTGCTTTGATTTCTTAAAGAGTAATGATGCAAAATTTGGCTAGATCAATTATAGGGTTAAATGATTAAAAATAGTTTCAAAATTAATGGATATGAAAAAAAGCTTTTGTAAGTAACATTTTAAAACTGTGTGTGATACAAATCAAATAAAAAAAAATAAAAATAAAATTATATAATATATATATATATATATATATATATATATATATAATTATATATATATATATTGTGTGTGTGTGTTCTTTATGTACTAGTTGTAACGGGTCAAAAAACGACGTAAGTTTAATGAGTTCAAAGAAAAAGAAAAAAGTTGTTAAGTTAAAACTGTGTGTGATTGATACAAATCAAATAAAATAAGTAAATATATATATATATTATCTATAAATAAATATATATATATATATATATTATATATATATGTGTGGTTACTTATTATGTTGTAACGGGTCAAAAACGACGGAATTTACATGTAGATTAAAGAAAATGAAAAAAAGTTAAAACTGTGTGTTGATCAAATCAATAAATAAAAATAATATTATATATATATATATAAAAAAGATAGAATATTAATATATATCTATGTGTGTTTATTATGTACTAGTTGTAACGGGTCAAAAACGACGGTAATTTACATGTGCTTAAAGAAAAGAGGAAAAAAGTTTAAACTTGGTGTGTGATTACAAATCAAATAAAATAAATAAATATAATAGATATCTATATAGAATGTGTGTGGTGTTTCTTATGTACTAGTTTGAAGGGTGTCCAAAAACCGCGGTAAGTTTACAGTAGATTAAAAGAAAGAAAAAAGTTTAAAAAGTGTGGGATACAATCAAATAAAAATAGGTAAAATGTCTATATATATCTATAATAAAATAAATATATATATATATCATATATTATAGGTGTGTTCTTATGTACTAGTTGTAACGGGTCAAAAACGACGGTAATTTTACATGTAGATTAAAAGAAAAGAAAAAAGTTTTTATACTGTAATGAAGTTACGGATATTACAACAGACGGACGGATGGACAGACAACTGAATTATTATAATTGGGGTAGAAATAACTATCCACAAGGAAAGTATTTTTTATAATGTAAATACACGAATAAAAGTATTTTTTATTCATGTATTTATAGTTTAAGTCTCTGGATAGTAATGATCATCACGTCTTTACCGGTCAAAAATCAAAATTTTTCGAAATTTACCTGCGTAATTTCTCGAAAGGCCATTTTAAATTATATTAAAAATGAAAACACTGTTTACTTTTATTATTTGTTATCTATAACGATTAGAACGTTTTCGTTTCTGACGCATCATCTTCAGTGATATTACTAATAATATTGAAATGAGCATTCTATGGTTTCTTAAGACGCCTACTTCCACCATAATTCTGTAGGTGGACCTATTCACAGACCGCTAGGATTATCTCATTCCTGGATATTCTGAACTTGCCCCAAAACCTGTTGTATTCTGTATCGTGGAAGAGACAGGAATGGATATATTCTTTATTCTAAGAACGTTATTTATATCGGACTTTAGTGCTTTGGTAGGTAGAATTGTTAACGGTAGGCGTTATTAGTGTGTTATACCTGTAGTTTTCTCCATTGTCTGCCCATATTGCACACTTCGAGGCGATACAAAATGATTTTAATTGTATTCTCTTATACTGATGATTCTCTCATTGTTATCAAGTAGTTCAATCATCATCTATATTAATCAGTATGGTATGATCTATGAGCAGGAAACGAAGATTTTACATATGAAACAGCACAAAATGTTAGGAAGCTTTTGATAGTGGATCTATTTGATATGAAGTACAGAATAAGAAGTGCAACTAGCTATAGAACAAAGACGTATCAATAGGATTTAAAAGAGAAATCCTATAATATATGGCAAGACCAAACGAACGACAGCTGAGATAGTACAGGCACATAAGACGGAGACAACCAGAACACACGTTAAAGCAGTCAATTTCTATGGAGGTTTATCGACATCGTCCAGAGGATGACCAAAAAACTCCTGGATGACCCAATGCTCCAAAATCAGATAAAAAGAGAAACAGCCTAGATAAAAGCACCACCCAGAATCCCAGAAGAATATACAGCCTGAGAACGAGAAGAGTTGGGACAGTGCAAGGAAGAAGAAGATGGTTAGACCAGCGGCTTTTAATAAAATACATTTTTAAATATTTTAAAATAAAATTAAAGATTTAATTTTGTGTAATTTACAAATTGCGGTAAACCTTTGAATATTTAATTTATGACATTATATTTATCATGTTATCCCTAAAAATATATTTGTGACATTATACATAAATAATTACATTTTGATTGACCATGGATGACATAATTTAAAATTTGTATGAGCTTCAAGCTCATATGCTATAGTAAGCTATAACTATATAAAGAAAATTATTATAATTTACATAATAAATGCATTTTCTATCGATTTTCACGAAAAACAGAGTTTTTCATATCAGTACATAATGGTGATTATTGCTGAATTTTGCGTATGTACTTAAATAATAATGAGTTCTATTAATTATTAGGGAATCCAACCGTTAAATAAATTTACAGTTTTCATGTGTATGTTTTTTTCAAGATATTCTTATATACCTATCATATATACAGTTACCGGAAAACTTCTTGGCGTAGTGGGGGAATGCGCAGAAGACAAAATTTGGGTCTCGTTGGTGGAATGGTACATGCGCAAACTTCCCCCCACTACGCCGAAAATTTTCAAGATGTTTGACGGCTACTGTAACTGACTGTAAATTTTATTATGACTATGAGTCGCGATGTTCCTATTTATGTTTTCGTCGGATTTATTTAGTTTTGAGTTTTCTGTATGTCTGTCACATGTTTTGTGTTATTCTCTATGTGCTTTTATCTCACTAGTTGTTTCATAAGTTTTAGAGTTTCAGGTTTTGTTATGTTATTTATAATAAGTTACTGTAGTTTTGTAGTCATCCGTAAAATGGTGCAGGGGAGTGAAGAAGAATGGAGTTCGAGAGTTTTATACCTTAGAAAGAGTTTAACCAAATAATTTGAAAAAATATAATGTCTTAGTAAATAAGTCGCATTTTGTAACAAGAACACGTTTTTACTTAAGAGACTCGGTTTGGAACAAAATTTTTAAAAATACGACTTTTATATAAAAAAAATTACGCAAGAATAAATACTTTAACTACAGTATAAATGTCTCTTAGACAGTCATAAAATGGGACATTCTTTGGCTGTGAATTATTCCCCTCTCCTAAAGAACTACTTAAGTTAAACTCTGTGGATAGAAAATATAACAATGCAATTAATAAATATGTGTTCTAATGTACTTACACATGTAGGAGATCAAGAACTTGTTTTTTTTTAACCCTAAATGCGTACACGGAATATGTATCAAATGTTATTTTTACAAAATAAGGTAAACCCATATGAAAAATATGACCTGTCTTACTGATCTCGAAAGCCGCCTAGAACCGCGATCACTGATACACTGAGCAAGTGCCTTAACCACTACACCAACAAGCATGTCATTCTTATTGGTGTTGTGAAGGAAGGGTTTGATCGTGATAGTCATTAAATTTATTTAAGTGACAAGAGACGTATTTAAACCGGTTTTGACATTTTATATAAATTTGTATTTTATTTGTATGGCATTTTCTTGAAATATTGATAATATCCTAATAATTAATCATTCTTATTTCTGTATCTTATTATTTGTAGGCAGGTGCAAAAAAGAAGTATTTGCGGCAACTATTAATATACGAAGATGGCATATTCCGTGAAGACGCTTCCTCGAGCATTGCATGTCCGCTACAAGGAGTCATTTTCAATTTCAATTCAATTCCGCATGCAATTTTCCCCGCCAACATAATATCCATAAAATATTTTTATTTTTCAATGCTGGCAGCACCCAGTACAGCAGCGCGGTCGATTTTCAAACTTCGCGCTTAAATGACGTTGAAAATTAATTTGCGCAAGAAAACTTTTTCCCAGAAAGACGACATTTAACGAAAAGAATTTTTCTGATTCAATTCATGAAACATTTTACATTTCACTGCCTGCATTAGTTTCAATCTATTAATACTGTTAATATCTTAGAACCCATTTTAATTTACTTCCAATAAATTACGCAATACTTAAATAAAGAATTACTCATTAATTAAATTATTAAAATCATTTTGATATTATTGATTTTAATTGACTAAAAAAGTATAAACCACTTAGAGTAACTTTACGTCTACGGTTCCGATACCACTGTTTCTTCATCGGGAGGGAACACACTAATTATCATAGACTTATTTTGGTTATTATGTTAATTTATTAATGGAGGCGTGGCAACCGTTGTGGTGGGGGCGCGAGAGATTGACAAGTAGACACTGGAATGGGAAATATATCAAATAATGGGTTATTCATAAAATTATAATAATTTCCTTTAGTGTTTGGCCTTTTTTTGATTTCTAATATTTTTAAATTATCCAATCTAAGACCTCTATTATTACAATGAAGAATCTGCACACCTTTATCTTGTTTTTAATTTGTAGCCAGTCAAAAGATGGTTCGCGAAATCAAAAAAGTTATTGTTGACATATTCTTGTTCTTTTAGAGAAAATGTTCTTTTATTCTAACATTTAAATTATGTTAGAATATAAAACCTATATAAAATTCCGTTTTGATACCACTGTACCTCGTCCATCTTAACGAAGATACAGTGGTATCGAAACCGGTAGACGTATAGTTGTTCCAAGTGGTTTACACAAAGTTTTTTTAGTTAATTAAAATTGATAATTGTGTCCAACCAAAGTTAAACGCTTTAAACATGAAAAATGTCATTTTCATGTATTCCAATATATTAATTATTCATATATTCAATTAATAATTATTAATTCATTAAAAATATGTGTGCCTTAGAATAACAGATAATTCTAGCGACATCTTCAAGACGTGTCATGTCATCATTAGTTGTCATATTTTTCAAATAGTCAACTGAACTCAGGCATCGAATATAAGCAAACAAAATTGGTGATTATCAGTAATGTATTAGTGACCTCTTAGTGCATGAATTAAAGCAAAGTTGAAACAGGCATAATAGATTTGCTCAATCCAAATATTGGTTCATATGCAAGATGTTCATATGCGGATCGATGAAACCAGGCACATGATGAATACCATCTCGAAAAGGCGTGCAAAATGGATGGGGCATATATCACGTCATGAAAATCTGCTCAAAACTATACTGGAGGAAATGGTGGAGGGAAAGATTGCCAGAGGGCGCCCTCGCCGTGAATATCTTGACCAAGCGTGCCAAGTTATGAATTGTGCCTCCTACACAGAGCTGAAGAGCATCGCCGGAGACCGAGCGGAATGGAGAAGGAGATGTGCTTTGCTGCAAACCAATCCCACGTATTGAAACCCAGGAAGGAAGGATGCATGTTGTAAAAGAGCCAGTCCAAATTGTTCAAGCAGCAATCAATGGTTAAATTTTGTATGTTTTTCAATATTTCTGACTTTCTTTCTATAAAACATTGAACTTTCATAAAAATAAGAATGTTCAAAATTCAATGGCTTAAATACAAGACAAATAAAATGATTAAAACCTTCATAGAATTAGAACCAGAATTTTTGGTACGGTTTTAATTATTTTATTTGACTTGTTTTGTGGATTAATGGTTAGCATATATAATTTATTAAGATAAAACATAAAACATATTTATTGTCTTTAAAGTTTTTATTAGGCGTTTACAGGGCTTACAACCTGTCTGTGAGGCTGACTTAAGTGAAAATTTTACACATGTTCGCGATTCCACCGAAAATCAGCCACATTTTTATCAAATTTTTGAAAGTTATATATATATGTTATTTATGTAATTCGTTATACGTATTTAATATAACTTCGCTGTTGCCATTTATGGTTGAAAAAAATTGTCATTTCCATTAAACAGTAGGTATATAGATGTCACCGCTGGTAAATGAGGTAATAAAGACTATCATATATATATTTCCCGTATAAATAGCTTAGTCTCTGCGAGACATCTATGATTTATATAAATTAACGATCATCCCTTTGTGAAAAAAATGCAGAAATTGTGTTCTTCGAAGATATTAATAAAAAATATTGTCATATTTCGTTATTTTTCTCCCGAGTCTAGTACCCTTACGAAATTATACAGAAGTTAAGCGGTTTCTTTTCCAATTTATTTGTACATATGACAATAGTCTGGCCGGTGGCGGAGTTATGGTTACATTTGACCGTAGTTTGCGGGGTAACTTCGGGCAGCGTAGTGTACTCTGGTCTTGCATCAGCCATTTGTCAAACATTTTGGCAGATTTATTGCGGCGATAAGGGCGGGAGCTCGCATTGTCCGCCATTACGCCCAGCGCCGAGACAACGGGGTTGTCACGACGAATAAACTTGTAAATAATGCCGTTAGTAATGTTGTTTGTCCGCTCTTGTTGTTGAAATTAATGCGAATCGTATGCCGGTTGGGTGTGTTATGGGAGATACGAAATTTAGGGGCAATTGAGTACGTTTAATAATGAAACAATAAAATCTAACCTAAGTTGTATCATGGCTACAAATTTAATTCATATCTTAACTTAATTCATAAATTTGACACTCTTGAAAACTGGCGAATGTTGCAAAATCCTTGCAAATTATTCATAACCGTATTGATTCTCTAAAAATTACTAGCTTGCTATCCTTCCATGTTCCGTTAAGATCTACAAGACAGAGCACACCAATAATACGAAATCCTCTTCCATCGCATGTATTTACTCAGTAACTTTTTGTATTCAATAGATATTTTTAATACCAAATAGGAAGAGTATCGTCGAATGGCGAGGCAGATACAAGAATCTCGTCACCCTCCCTGACAATGTGTATTATATACATTATACGCATTACTAATTATTACTGTTTTCTTTAATTTTTTCCAAGATTTATCTCTGAGTTTTATCTACGTCTGTTATGTTAATGTTAAATTTAAAAAGTCCCTTTAATCAGACTATAATTATCATTGTCTTATCTGTGACGTTCTTCTTTTTCATGTATTTATGTCTTCTGTTGGATGACCAAATAAATAAATAAATATTCTAGATTTAATAAAAAAATGTAATCGACAAGACTACACTTTATGTTTACCACTAATTTGTTGAAATATCAACACGTTTCGCAGCCAATGGCCCTTCATCATAATACAACTTATTTAAGTGTATTCTTGTTAATTATATAACTTCCAAAATATATATTTAGCATCACCTAGTGTGGTTAACTCAACGGTTTTCGGGATTTATTGCGATTTAAAATTGCTAGATATTTTAAAATGGAATAATATATTTACAATACACATAGGGCTTCACATGCAAATTAGATAAAAAAGCGCCATTATCCAATAGGCGAAATTGTTTTTCCGACGAATTCACGTAAACTAAATTAAATTCAAATTGTTACCACGTCTTTGTCTTGTACATAACAACTATACTGGGAACAAATAAAACTGTCAAAATTATGAACACATCATCGAACGGAAATCGCGACATCCGCTAACAAAAGTAAATGTCTCAAAGATATTTGAAGGTCAGGATAATCTTGACTGCTTATTTAGTGATTAATCTTGAGAAGAATAATTTAAAGTGCAGCAAAATGTTATCACTAAATGCATTTAATTCGTAACTTGAGATATTTGTAAGAACGCAATTTTGTAACTTACATGAAAAAAATAACTGATTACTGATTCTGATTCTTTATAGCGTGATTGGAATACTAAAATAACCACTAACTACATTCTAAATTATATGGTTATTTATTAATAAATATAATAATAATGTATCACATTAATTTGAATTAATTTCAGAAATCTTTAACTGCAGTACAAAATCCAATTTCCTTAACTGACGACAGAAACGTGAAACACGCATCCTTTTCTTTCCCATGAAGGCAGTAGCAGATACTCCAACCCCCATCCCCTCTCCACCCTTTGAACAATTTATTTCGCGCAGATAAGGTTCGATTGAGCGTGGATGTTTACTCCGCAACCTTTTCTGCGACCTCAACTTTATGGGGAACTGAATGTGGGCTGGACCCTCCGCTATTTCGAATACCAAACTACATAACAATACCTAATTATATTCTTATTCACTGATTTATGTAATACAATTTGATAACAGATAAAGACGCATACTGTGGATAGATATAAGATCTTCGTAAATGGAAGATGAGAGGAGGTAAGAATATTGGGAAATTCGGTATCTTCGCAAATTTTCCAAAGATATTTTATTGAATGGCCTGTTTCAGAGCACATAATCCCTTCATATATCGTCGAACCCAAACAAGCAAAATGCTTTGCCAAATTTAACTACATCTTTGCATATTCATAAGCAGGGCTGTTCTTAGACATTGTGCCACCCGTAGATAATCTAGAAAATTCTATTCTTGTCTGAATATTTCTGCTACGTTATAAATTTCAAAAGCGCTGAATTTTTATTTAATCTTAATAACGACACAAGTCTCATTGTTTTTGTGTTCCAACATATTTTGTAGATTTCTTTGAACATTCGTTATTTTTTATTAGATTGCATCCACATTGTTGTTCAAGCCAGAAGTTTTCAATCGTTAAAGTAAAATAAAAAAGATATTTCAAATTTTTATGTTTTTCCTCCCTTTCCCATTGGTTAGAGATATTGGTACATGTTCATATTTTATATATTACTTCTGTTCGTGATTTGGCGGGTCTGTCAATCATAATATTTAAATAAATAATTAGGCAAAAGTCGCAATGGTTAAAAAGGTACTTGCATTTTTTAATCTTAAAAACTAATCATAAAATATTTTACGGTTGCAATAAGAAATGTGTAATTTAAAGAGAACTTCATGTATTAATAATATTGAATAAGTCAATTAAAAGAGATTTTAGTATATATTTTCGTTTTTTAATATAAATGATGACTGAAAAACTCTACATTTGAATGAAAACATATTTAATTGTAATGTTGCATCAATACTTTATATGTACCTAAGTAGGATTGTTCTGGGAACAAATTTACTGGTCCCCAGAGGGATGATTGAATAATTAACATAAATTATAGAAGTCTCACAGGTACGAATCTATTTATATATGGAAGTCTTTTTATAAGAGGGCCTAGGGCTTACAACCTGTATGAGCTGACTTAAGTTGTCACTCTACACAATGCAACGTTCACCAATTCCATCGTAAGAACATCCACACATTATCAAATTTTTGAAATTTTTATATATGTTCCAAATCTGAGATTCGTTCGGTTTTTTAATGGACCATGCTAGAGACATCTGTAGTCTATTCTCATGAACAAGTTACATAGATTCCGCAGCCGGTAATGATACCTTTAATGTAATGTTGCAATTTTATGGTTGTTGAGATTATATAGTTCTACCTACGAATAACGTTCACTAGGTGGCACCTGATTATTTAATCCGTTTAATATGATCGGGAAAATCTTTGATACGAAATTCATATTTTTTAATGCAATTTTGGGATACACCTACAACAACTTTTAAAATTTAAACAATAGGTTTCTTATTAATGAAAAAAACTGCATTTATAAAAACAAATTCATCGATTCAAGACTATTTATTCTGCTAGAAAGTAAATATTTTTTCGTTGGATATATGTTTTGTCCAATTCATTTAGTTTTCCAAAAAATGCAAATTCACAAAAAAATATGTTTTCTTTTTGAAAATCATACGCTACGTGAATGGCTGATAGGACAGTATTGAAGGCTGTCTGGGTATCAGGTCCGTCGTCTCATTGATTGTCTGATTTATTCATGAGACGCCGTGCAGCGCGGACGCGAAACGAAAATGAAATAGATTTCTGTGCCGGCGTTTGATTGCACGAAGATAAAACCGTTTTCCCTTCCGAAACGCCCTTAATATATACAGATATTTATCATCGGAATAGGATACAACGAAAATTGAATAAGAAATTCTATTATTTTCGACGATTCGTATCATTTTTATTGTTTCTGATTGAAAGGACGCTTTTACGACATTGCCGTCCGCATCCTATACATTTATAGGATTAAAGATTGTTTCTAGTGATGGTCAAAATCTATATTGTAACCGGTTACTCAGTGACCGTTAGTTGACAATTGTATCTGATTGTATCGATTATTGGTAACTGTTTTTAGTGTACCAAATATATTGAGATAACAATCTCAGAGGCGTGGGTACGAAGCATGACTTTTATTTAAACATATGTTTGGGAAAAAAAATCGAAATTTAGTATTTTTACTTGCCAGAATATTATGTAATATTAAAATCTGAAAGTTTATTACTGTGATGGGAATATTACGAGATATATCTCTTATTTTATTATTCTTGTTCTCACTGCACGCCCTTGCGAATCTGAATTAATAGTTATTGTGTAGCCGGTTAAAATAAAAATATTATGATCTGAGTCCTTATTACGAATATCTGTCTGTCTGTCCGTAATTCGCTGGAATTAGGCTAGAATTACAACAAAAACACTGGTGATAACTAGCCGCTAATGAGGCCGGGGCGCCCGATGAAACTCGTCAATCAGGACGCGGCTCAGGTTACACGCAAAGGTCGTTGCGGACAGACAGACAAACAGACAGACAGATATTGAGTTTTGTAGGTATGGATATTACCACAAAATCAATTTACAGTTATTGAAGAAGATTTTTTTGACTTTATTTTTTTCAGGTACGAATAAAGAAATTGAATCGATCGGTTAAAGCGTGTAGAACGCATTAAGATTAAATCTTTAAACATTGTTTTATAAAATCTGAATTATGTAACATAGCCCACTTTTGATATTAGCGACTCAATGCTCAAAAGTGACAAAAAATCGTTGCTCGATTTGATCGTATGGGATGACAGGACCCAAACCAACATAATTAATTTTTTAGTATTACGCCTTTTCCCACAGTCAATAAATGATTTGGGGAAAATTAAAACAAGTTTTGTAATTAAATTTGGTCGATAATTTGTATAATTTTATTGCGATCCAATTATGTTCTTGGAACTTTAATATTAAAACTTTCGTTTAATGTTCGCCTTGCTTGAATCAACACGGTAATTGCATTTAATTCGATAATTATATTTTTAAATTTACAAATATGTTTTCCAAAGGATAAATAGGTGATGAATTTTAAAGGAACTGCAATTATGATACATGTGTATTTATTTTATATTATTCCTCGTAGAAAATTTCCAAATGTCAATTATCTTTAAAGCGGCGAGTGTTGAAGGCGACATGAACAGAGATCATCCGCGAAATATCTGGCAAAACCAGACAAGTAATGGAAGAAGGCTTTGTTAAAAGTTTCAGTAACCGAATAGCGCGCACGAAAATATGTATGAAGGCAAGAGAAATGAATGTATGCCAATATAGAACAGTACGGCGTTCCCTCTCTGCCTACCTCTGTGGAAAAACGGCTTGATGGAATACGTAGTTTACATTCAATCCTGTTTTATTAATATTTTTTATTACTTTTTATCGTTCTTTTATCTGTGATTTCATGTTTATGTGTATCTTTCTCACTAGTTTCATTGAAAAATAAATTTTACTAATCAACTTCATAATATTTTGAATAATGCTGTATATATTGATCTAACTAGGTAATCAAAAATTACTATGCACCTCAGAACGGTATATCTGAATACCTAGGGAGGCAGGTAGTGGTGGTAGGCTTGCTAAAAAAATACTTGTAAGTTATATCTTTGTATATACAGAGTGTAATAGAACCATTTTATAATATTTTCGGATAGATTTCTATGTATATTATGAATCGATAATGGTGTAACATCAATAGATAGTTGTGGAGATGAATGACTTTTTCAATATTCCTGACTTATCTTCTGTAAAATGTTTAACAATTCTGAAAGTAACTTAATAAATGTAAACGTAAAAATGTTGTAAGACATAAAAATGTCTTGTAACCAATAAACGACGACCTTTTGGCACTGAATTGAATGCTTAATGCGTTCGTGATTCTATTAAAATTTGAAGCCCAACAAAAAGGGCAACATTTGCGTTTAAATTTGCAAACAACGCGTGCCTTTGCTGAAAACGGTCTCATTTGCTAATAATTGAATATCATTTAATGAAAACAATTTCGCGTTTTCGGTTCTGCGTCCATGCCAAGGAGCCATAAATGTCGCGAATCTGGAAATTCATTCCGAACAACCCAATAAAGTTTCACTTTCTGGAACCGTTTTTAATACCAAATTATCAGCGGGCGCTTACCGCGGCCGAAAGTATTTTTTGATGGGAAATGTGCCCTGTTATTAGTTCCATGTATATTCAATTAAGTTATTCCACAAAAACAAAGGTTCTGAAACGGGCCCCGGGGCGGGTTATTTCGTTATGTTATTATTTTTTCCAGGGTAATTTCAAAATACTTCGACAGCTGTGTTCTTCCCCGGAGGTTACTCACTGCCGAAATCGGAAAGTGTGATAATTAATACTTTTGAATGCACATTTCACGGCAGCGCTGTTAACTAATAGTAAGTGACGTTAACGACGATATTAATGCAAATTAGTCAGTTTTCAGATAATTTTTATTTCAAGATATTGAGTCATTATTTATATTATTTTAATTGTATACATTTATCACAAAAATTGAGGTAGTTTTAAACAAGTCGTAAAAATTTTATAGCCTTGCTATTCCTGTTAACATTGAATGTGTTGTAGAATAATATTACGATATCATTTCGTAGAAGGATCAACGTACTTGTATCTTGCAATGAAAAAGTGAATGTGCATAATGATTGGTCTTAATAATATGAGCTCTTAAGTTTGTAACTATGTATGTAGTATTTTCATATTCGCAACTATGCCTTTACAGGTGTCTCGAAGCTAATAACAAAAACTTCAAGAGAGCCTTCTTCATTTAATTTTGAACAAGTCAAATATAATTACAATAGCAATAAATAGCGGCATATAGTCAATACTCATAAGCTGTACCTACTTAATTAATATTTATACGAAAAACATCGTTATAAGATGTGTATCTCGTAATATTCGTATCACAATTGCTATATAATTATGTTATTCAGATTTGTATATAATATTCTGTCAGATGAATATTTCATATTGTGGCTTCGTATACTTTTTACCCAATGTTTGAAGGAGAGCCACATCCCTTTAAACTGGAGGAGAGTCACGATTATGCCTCTCTACAAAGGTAAAGGATCGAAATTGTAATGCGGGAACTAAAGGGCAATTTTTATAGAATGAGTAAGGTCGGTGATGAAAGAAATGAATAGGTATGGAATGGGTTTTTGTGAGTGGAAGGAGAGGCATGAATTAGATCTGCTTTTTATTTTTATTTTTATAATTTCTTAATTGATTAGTTACTTCAATAAATTATGCATATTTACATGCTTGATAAAAACATATCATAACTTATATTTTTATTTACTGCATATACGTAAACTATTGAGATACATGTATCACTCTTTTTGTTATAATTGGAATTTAAATAACTGCAATTAATTGTAGATTAAAATGTCGTATATGTAAATCAATAAATAAAAATGAAAATATTTTTACTAGCAGACAGCCGGAGTGAGAGGCCACAGGTAAGAAGGTAACGAGCGGGCGGTGGGCAGAGAGACGAGCGGACGAGCGCCTTCCACAACAGTCTGGGCTAATTTTCTGTTATAACTCAATCAATTTCAGGGACGTCCAAAATACAGACATTATCCCCGAGCGATTGTGCGTGCGGGTACCCAGCATCCCGGATGGCCCCGCGGCCGTCTCATCTCACAGCCGTCAGATCAAATATTAAACCAAACGGGCCGATTGATTCAGGTGTGCTTGGAGGCGTGGCGGGGGTTTTGTATATTGTTTTTAAATTTTTGCAACTCTTCTTCGCGACTATTGTTTTCAGCAGTGGTTACTCCTAGAAATATGCCGACTCGCCAACCAATATAAAACTCGCCAGATATGCGATTCTAAAAGGACATTCAAGTTTATTTTGATGAAATAAATATTTAATGTGATTTTTAAATTTAAGAACATTTTTCTATATTTAATACAAATTAGCCGAATATCTTTATATCGAAAAAATATTAATGTCCCGTTGATGGCTAAAGATAGATTTTTAGACATATATGTATGTATATTTCTCCATATCTTCCTAATTTATTCTACTTACGTACTTATAAATACGACACTAAAACGATAGTAAATACAACATTTTTTTAAAGTGGCAACATAGATTTTCCAATTATACTTTTATTATTGGCCATAAATGTTATATCTTCTGCAATTATCTTATAAAATATTTTGTATATATTTGTACATACATTTTGTATTTTATAATATTGTCTATAAAGGTCGGCAGGGAAAATAATGAATCAAAAAATATATTTATATATATACAAAATATTCGATTCTACAAAAAAAATTACAGTAGAGAAAAAATTACACAGAGAAGGTATTTTGTGTAATTTTTGAGTTTGAACAGGAGAGCTTCAGTGATGAAGAGGCATGTCACATATTTAATAGGTTCATAGTTTTATGACTGTAGTTGGTGATAACTCCTGGTAATACACCTAGATATGAGCGAAATTAGTATCTGACTAGAAACTCTGACGTAGATAAGGCGTCAAAAAGAATTCTACAAGAAATTTACATGGAAAAGAATTTTTTGTTGTTTCAATAATAGCAAAATAACTTTAAGGCAACATTACATAATATAAATAAAAATAAAATATTTTTTTAAATAACTCTTTATTGATAAATCAACATCATCAGGATACAGTGCTTATTAAATATTAAAATTGGATGTATTGGTCTTGTGGTTAGGACACTCGCCTCGCGATCCAAAGGTTGCGGGTTCGAACCTTATCCCAGACTAGCAAGTTAGTCCTATTTTCATAGCACAAGCGTTTAGCTTAGTTTGAAAATAGTAAGAATATTGATGTGACACGTATACCGTGATCGCATCTCTATTTAAAAAAAAATAAGCTGTTTGAATTACTAATTAGTAACTGATGTGAAAATTTTGAAATGAGAATTAAGGAGCGCTTGAGATGTTTTTTAAAAGCAACATATTTTTATGAATTTTTCTATCATCTATTGAAAACAAATCATTATTTTGATATTAACAAGGATTCAGAAGTTTTACTAACAAATAAAATATACTGTTAGATAAAATAGAAATTAGAAAATGTTATGAATAAGCAAATCTTATTTGCTAATAGTTTCCATTTAAATTTATTTTTATATTTATTATTATGTCTACCCATTAGTTATTTAACTCCTTTACATTCATTTTTTGTTTTTTGTTTGTGTCTATACTTCAAATTTTAGTTTTTAGTATACATTGTATCCTGGTAATGGAACCATTGGCCCCGAAATATGTTTTGTTAATAAAAAGTAGTTAAAACAAAGTGTTTTCTTTTTATCAATACTTTTTGTTTGATACCTCAAACTGTAATTTATTGGTCTACAATCGAATCATTCATTGAATTAATTTATATCTCTTAACCCATTTATTCAATTCTTTTTCCTGTTTTTTTGTCATTTAAAAATAGTACTGAGGGTTTAAATGAGTCGATTTCATCCTGCATCAGGAGAACATTGCATTATCCAGACTATGAAGAATTAGTTTTTAGTAAACATTATTGAATTGCAGAAGGGTCGTCTTTTAGATGACTATCTTTTTAGGTTGTGGTGAATGCTATTTGATGGGTAATTATGACAGGTTGTGTTATGTTATGTCTGGCTTTATGTGCCGATAAATATTTATTACTATGTAAACAAGTAGAGTGGAAAATTTACAATCTCTCTTAAATATAGATAAACATGTTGGTGCATAAAATATTATCTACACATATTGAATTTTTTAAATTTATGAATGTCTGCTTAAAAACTATGCGTTTGGTCACTCTCCATGTATAAAACTCCGATAGCTATATTCAAAATATGTCCTACTAAATCCTCTTACTCTGTAAATCTAAAAAGTAGATATATAATATTTTAATTATTTTACAATATGTACATCTTCACATAAAAATATAATATTAAAAATTAACAAGGGCTTCAAATAATATTAGTAGAAATTCATAAATTATCAATTGAAAAAATCAATTACAAAATATTTATTTACATATTTAAGATGCATTTAATTTATTTTGAGCCCTGAATAATTGATTACATGGAGTTTCGTGAATATAAATAAAAAATTAAACAAATAAAATGACTTAAACCTTGCAGAAATTTGAACCAGATTTTTCGCAAGATTTTAATAATTTTATTTTATTATTATTTTAATCATTTTATTTGATTTAACTTGTATCAAAGCGAATGAATTTTTAAATTCAGTATAAATTACTTTTACGATAATCAGAGGCTTAACATATGATAAGTCAGAAATATTAAAAATAACGCAAACTTTTCTCCTTAATTATTGACATCTCACCCAAAGTGTGAAGAATATTTTCTATCTAAAATTTTATGAAGAAGACTCCCCGAATTTTCTACTACTGCCTACGAGACATCCTATATAATAAAAATAATAATAAATATACTAGCAACAGATTCGCAAGTGGTCGACAGTATAGTGCCATGGGTACAAAATCAAACTGTATGTCCGTATTCGGATTTTGATATTTATATTTTAAGGTGCGCAATTTTGGTATTCGTTTTACTGTAGGTACTCTAAATTAAGTATGCTATGTATACATCAAGGTTAGCTGATACTCATATGTACAAAGTTGGCATCCAGGAATGTAAATACTTACGATGATCATGGACCAGAATCCAGATCAAACCCGTATCTTAACGCGCGAGCGGTACCACTTTTTTTACGCTATTCCGTTTTTGGCCTTCCGATCGACTAGAAACATTGAATATTGTAGGTGTAATTTCACTTGTAACCGGAATTAATCCAAAAAAAATTCAATGAAGTAGACTGTGAGTATTATTCATTACTTGCTTGTCCTTTTACCCATCTTATATGATTGATACACATCGAGCAATGCATTTTATAAAATTCTTCCTTCACACTTTCAAACTGGTGGCCTTCTTATTTTATTTTAAGACATAGACACTAACAGAATATTGAGTACAAAATATATAAAAAATAAATATTATTATTGCAAACTCAGCCCACTATCCCAATAACAAGTGTCTGTGACCTGCTCTACGAATATGCATATGTAGGTATATTCAGTGTATCAATGTAGTGTGATCATATATTCACTTTACCCTATTTTTTGTAAAAACCTTGTGTGAAGTGTGTAAATAAATAAAAAAATAAAAAATATAATAAATTTAAATAATTAAGTGATTTTATGTGTTCCCTGGGTTCATATTGTATGTACGACACATTCGTAAAATTAATGCTTACTAAACATTAAAAAACCTTCCAAACTTTATCCAACCTTCCAAACACTCACTTGTTTAATTTAAGCATAATTTTTTTGACCGCGGTCCCGAACGTATTTTGCTGTTTAAATCAAGTTTAATAATATCTCTCACGTCAACAAACGATTTACCAGACTTCTCTTTCATTATAAAAAATATGTCTTCATAAAAGTGTTTGGTGGCGTCTGTTGGCATAACTCTATTCCTATGCGCATTACATGTTATTATTATAATTTATTACCCACAAGAGGTTTTCTCCGCTAAATGGAGTTGTTATAATATTGATTATACCTTACGGACGTTTTTATATTCGTATATAAATCTCATACACACAAGTTGTATCGGACATGAATTAATATCTAGCGCAAGAGATTTTATTCACCTGACTTTCTTGTATGAAAGTACAGAGAACTCGAACTTATTCACTGACAAAATTAACGTCCTTTTACGGAATATTTCCTTAATTTAGATCATATTTAGGTTATTATATGCCATAAATGATCGTTTATGCTGAAAGAATGTATGAATTTCAAACTAAATATGAGTGACTACATCGAACATCGATAATCTCAATCGGTAAAATTGTCTGTAGCAGCGATAATTCTTAACCCTTTACAGGCAAAGTTTATTAAACAAGCTCTCCACCACTTTAGACAGATTTGAAGACTTTACTTAAATTTTTACATAAAAAATATATACTCTGTCTTATAGAATGTATATTAAGTATTATATAAACGTAAAAAAAATATTTTTCTTGTAATATTTTGAGTATTTATGAGGATCACTAAACAAGGTCGACTACACGTCTACTCGCTTCAGGAGATAAATATAAACTATTAGATTATTCAGTTGAAATGTCTGCCTACACAAAAATACCCCAGGAACACAGTTTACAATATTTAAAATTGCTGCCAAAATTAAGTTTAAAATTTAGTGGTAATAATAATGACCATACTAAACTATTATATGGTTAAAGAGTGCGCTATAACATCACGATATTTACATAACTTATCCCATCTGCAATGTGTAAGTCAATGCACAACGTTTAATTTTCGCTTTTAATCATGTTATGAGATACGAAGCTTAGCAATATCCAATTAACTGCCGAAAAATAAAACGCACATTGGTTGTTCCATATTTTTCAACAAGACAAAAAGAACAGCGCTGATACCAACTGATTTTTTTGCGTGTACCAATTTTTTTTCAATGTTTTTCAATGACTACATATACATACTCAATATCTATACAAGGATCTAAATCTTGGGCGCTGCTCAGTAGTTGAAATGGTCTTATTTTCTAGATATAAATGTACCAATGTCGCCTAAGTAATAAAATCGAATGTCCGGCTGACCTCATCATAATAAAATAATTTGCAGCCAGCAACATCTGAACTTGTTTTTATTAAATGGTCCAAATGCTTTGTAATCTAATTTGCAGTGATTTTTTGTGCCAGATCGAGAATAAAATATTACATACTGCAATTGGGGAAAATTTGGTAAATGTTAATTCTGACAACTATATTTTAACTATATGATAAGGAAAGGCTAGAGAATGGTATATTCATTACCTCTAAATTCTCTCGGACCACCAAAAGCAACGAAATATGGAAGTAAATACAAGCTCCGTATTTATATTGTAGTGTTGTTAGGACAATTTATTTTTTATATAATTAACAAGAGAACAGTTTGTTTAAACCAGTATTTTGTTAAATTATTAACATTTTTCAGTGCCAATTTTTCCTTCGTCAGGACCTATATTAATTCAACGTACCTATATTAAAAATTAAAATTCGAAGTATAGACATTAAAAAAATCAAAAAATAAACACATGAAAAATATATTAAGACCTGACGTAAAAACAAATTTAAAAGTTACTTGGTCATTAATAATATTTAGTTTGCTATTATCACTTTATAAAATCTCTAAAATTTGCAAACCCTTATTAATATCAAAAGAATGGTTCGTTCTAAAAGATATAAAAGAATATATAAAAAAAGATATAATAAAAGAAAATTCTAAACAGTAATTGCTATTTTAACGTCTTGAGTTCTACTTAATTCTAGTATCATAATTTCTACAAGTTAAACACAATACAAAATAATTAATATTATTACAAATTAATTTATAATCCCCCAATTTTTTTTAAATATTATCCTTATCTTTGATATTTAATCTCTTGGCACGGCAACCCCTGGTGGGTCTTGGCCTCTTCGAGAGTCTTCCTCCACTTATCTCGGCTTAGTGCCTGCTCTCTCCAGTTCCAAAGCTCCAAGGCAGAGACGTCTTTAAGAACGTTGTTACTCCATCTTAATTTTGGCCTTCCTAAGCTCCTTCGCCCTATTGGCCTTGAGTCCAGCAGGGACTTTGGTGCTTGATGCTCGGAAAATCTCTTCACCCAGCCACCGCAGTCTTCCCAGTTTTTGATATTTAATAAATGTATTTTATTAACAATGTAAAACGCTGGTTGCATGTAATTTTGGGATCAAATTTGAAATAAGATTATTTAGAATTACAAATTTTCTCTAATGCTTTTCAATATTAATATTAATAGTATTTTAACCATTATTAATTGCAATTTAAATGATAATATTTAATTCAATGTTTAACAGATATGGAAACATTAACTAATTTACTAAGCATATAATGAATAACTGATGATGTTTGAGAATCTGGATTATTAGAAAAATTGTGTATTAATATGCCTGTATAAATATCTTAAACTATATAAACTATTGAAATATGCAAATCCAAGAAATTTATGGTAGAAAGTTTTTTTTGTATGGTAAATTGAAACCTTTTGGATTCGATTTGAATCGAGGGAAATTGTAAGTTGCCTTTCAGTACCAGTCCAAAATTATTATCCTTTACTCATCAGTTTATATCAGATTTTACCTTCCTGGACTACCTCTAGGAAAATAACTGCATATATTTAAATTTTGGAAAAAAAACATCTCTTAAATACTCTTTCAAAGGTGTTGTTTACGAGAGTGACGACCTCCATAGACATTTAAAAAATTTAATCCCGATAAAATCAATGAACACTCGCTACCGAAATTTAATGAATTCTCTACCAACCGTCAAGCCCAATACGGACTCTCTTTTTATGGTATGATAACCACTGTTTTGGTATTCGATACGTTTAATAATATAAAGATAAAAATAGAACTAGGGTACCGTATACAATCCAATTTATTTTACCAAAATAAATTGTACCAAAACAACTCTTGTGCACAAACGTTGCAGGTAATGTGTATAACTGTCATTGTATAAATTCCTGCGAATTATACATAATAATTTCTAAAACGAATAGGCATTGTGTGAAATATTTCACAAAATATAATTAATAATAACAATATTTATATTGTGCCTGTCCCACACTTCAAAACTGTTAGTCTTACGTAAAGTTGTACTAATATGTTAGTTGGTATGTAAAAATTATAATTTAGTATGCCTACATAAAAAAGCTGTGCTAAAATCGTATACAATATTAGAAAAAAATTTATGCTCTTGAAAAATCAACAAATGTAGGGAGATAAAAAATCAGACTTTAATTTTTTTTTGTTTCATGGTTTAAATTGATTTGGTTGGTAAATTTGATTAAGAAAAACAAAACTCTCGTTTATGAAGGCTTTTGTTCTTCACAAGAATTTAACAAGTGCACCTGTAAGAATCAAAAGGTAAGTACATATTCTACAAGCCCAAATTTTGATGAAATTGGTATACGAGTAATATACCATAGAAAACTGTTTTTGCAACTGCTTTTTATAACCTTGTGCTCAAAAAAATCTTGGAGAAATTAAGAAAAACATTATCTTATTAATATAAGACTTTTTATTTGGGATTGTGTACATATTTACAAAGTATTAAAATGAAATTAGTGAAAAAAGTAGTGCGCGTGTTACATATTGTATTGTATCCATCTGTATAAGCAAAAGTAACGTAAGCAAATATTAAAACAATGAGCTTGTACGCGGTATTTGGTGCGCACGATAATTATTAGATCTACAAGACAAGAGGTGATATGGGCCATGACTGCGTTGTCCAGAGTTAGATGGCTCTAAACAGTACTTGACATCATAAAATTTTAAGATACTCAAGGCCACGAAAGAAGAAGATGAAATTTATTAAGATGTGATATCGTATTTGTACATTTTCAGTGAGATGAACAGAGGTCAATGTTATTTACTTGATATGGGAATCAATAAGGATACTTAAACAGTATTTTTCTACATGATGGATACTCGTATATGATTGATAGTTTATATTTCTAGACCTTGGATGTAAAGCTCACCTCAGCAAAATCCGAGAATCTGTGAGTAATATGGAATGTGAATATTCTGTAAAGGAAAATATTTAATTTGCCACACAGGAGTTAAATTTATTCAGTATATTTTGATGAAGGTTATAGTTTTTTTAATGATAAAATTTGTGAAAAAATAATTTTAAAAAACTTATGACATAATACAATCAAAATATTGAGTTTCACACCCATATATAAACATATATTTAATAAAAAAATAAAAACTATATAAATTGAGAAGTTATCGGGAGAGATTGAAACGAGTATTTTTTTTAAATTATAGGTTGATTTTTGCATAACTAAAAGCAACAGGTAAACTAACTTTTAGCAAATACACAGATGGCATTTACTCTTTTAAGTAGACTGAAAAATTATATTTAGCGATATCGTACCCCGAATGCAAATATTACACTTTTCCAAAATATGCATTTTGGTATAACGGACTTACAATTTTTTTTAAATCTCAAACAGTACCTCCTGTAAGCACATAAGTGATAGTTTTGCATATCAACATAACATAATATCATTATCTCTTACAACAAAACAATCACATAGGAATATTCTTGCACTAAATTTAAAGAAAAACGTATCAAATGCAAATCTATCACATATCACTGTAAAACAATGATACAAAGTTACACAAAGATTATCTTTTGGTATGTAAAAGAACAAACGACGTACAAAAAAATTGTAGAAACAAGAGGTGCCATAATAAATGACAGAACAAAAATAATCTGCTGAGAACATCGGAAATGAAAAGTTTAAGGGCAATCAATGAGAGATTGAATCTGCAATGAATAAATATAATTGACCTGTGGCACCGAATGTATTGTGCAATGAAGCAGATGAAGATCTTGGAGAGATCTTGTAAACGAAATAAACAACTCCAGAATCTCTTCACTGTAGCAAATGAAATCTCACACGGTAAACACTGCCTAAAAGATGGAGGGAGTATTGGATCTCGACGTAACGTAAGTAACAGATTTCTGCCAGAATAGATCAATAGATCTAGAAGATGTAACAAAAATTTCTTCACTCAAAATTACGTTTTTTTGTAAAGGTGATAAGTTTTGTACCCGAGGTGAATATGTATTCATTTTTTACGTTCAAACTTACGAGACGCCTTTTAAATTATTTCACTTTCTGTAGTTTTATTTTCATTACGGATAAAATCTTCGATTCCGAATAAATAAACTACATAATTCAGAAACGCTTTTTTTGTTGTGTGTTTTTGTATTACTAAGCCATAGATATATTTACACGCCTTTGATTAGATACATTATATTGTATATAAGATTTTTTAATTCTCCGCGATTGAGCGGTGTTGATTATTTTTGGATGAGTGATTTTGTATTATACGTTAGTAAATCACTTTAAAAAGTTAATCAATCTGTTAAGCGCATAAATTTAAATTAAATTTACTATGGCGGGTCGGCTCCGAGATTCCATGTCTCCAGGCAGATTCCTGAGGCGAAACGAATTAATGTCTGAACAAAATATTTTGATTCAGTTTTTGATATTTGGTCAAATGAAACTATGCTGTTTTACCGGCTTCAATGAAAAATTTTCACACGAATAATATTCGTTTATGGAACGAAAAGTTTGTCATGGAATTTATCAACATGTTCCGAGCAGTTGGGGCGGGTCGCGACATGCATTATCGACTCTAAAGCCATGTATTCACTAGGGGACAAATCGCGAAACATTCCGCTCGGCATGTCGCATCAACATCTACGCTCATGTTTCGGGGACAATGACGCGGTCATTTGACGTGTACACACCGGGACTCGCATATCTTGTCGCGGAAATGTCATCCGATGAGGTTATGTTGACAGCCGCGGTATCTCATTTGGCGAAAACGGGGTTCCGCGCAATTGGAAATGTTTTTTGGGTCGCAATTTCAAATTAACGAGGTTTTACTGTAGTAAATTGAATATTATTAAAAACAAGGTCCTTTTTGCAAATAATTATTGTTTTCCAGACGTCGCGGAAATATATCGCCCTATGAGATTATGATGACAGCCGCGTATCTGTTTATGTTAATGAGTTTATCGAAAAGTAAGAGGAGAAAAAAGAGGAGAATGCGAAATTATTTACTGCAAAGAGAAAGAAGGACGGACATTCTATGCGATCTTCGATCGATACAGCTCGATCAGTTCAAGAACGATTTCGTTTCCCCGCATTGTCTTCTTGACAGATACAGCGCATACGTATTCACTTGTAACCATACCACGTGGTACTGACGCTCCGCGGAATGTTGCAGTGAGTACGCTCGGGTACCGTGCGCATGGCAACGTTGCCACGGCACGTAGAAATGCCGCGCTATGTTGTGCGCGACGTGGCGGAACAGTGCACGACGTTGCAACGTCACGTAGACTCTATGCCGCGCGTGCTGTTGAGGGACAATTTTTCCCCTATTGAATACATGGCTTAATGCTGTATTTTGACTGTTGTGAAAAAGTACTCTGAAATTTAATTTAATGATCCTAATACATATGAATATCATAATTACAAATGAAAGATTGAGTTTTTTATGGATACTTGCTGCGTACCTTTTTATTAGGCGGGTCGTGGATACAAATCTCATATTCTATTGGGAATTATACAATTCCACCAAAAAGTAAAAATTTCGTCTTCAAAAAGAATAAAATGATTTTGTAGTGAAATTATTTAAATGATTAATAAAAATGTACTTTGTTTTCATTACTTATTTATTGAAAATAAAGTTTCAGGATCAAGGTTGATATTTTCGATAAATAAGTGGTGAAAACAAAGTATAATTTTATTAATTATATTAAAATGTAATTATGGATATAAAAAATGACTGTCACAAGAACACAAGAACAATGGTTTTGCTATCACGGTGTTTGTGTTACCATCCACTAGAATGTAATAATACTTGGGTATTTTTTTAACACTAGCCGTAACCTGTAAAAAATGATGGAACATTGGTTCGCGTCTTTGCTAGTATATATTTACAGTATCATTTTGGCGGTCCACGGACAGGCGGCCGTAGCAACATGCGTAGAGCGGATTTGCTGGCCCGGGGTCAAGTCCCATCTCTGGCCGTTTAATTTAAAAAATATATATTTTTATTATTTGTTTTAATCTACTTAAATAAGTAGATTAAAACAAATAAATTTCTTCTTCGAAAATAGAAAAATGACTTTGTGGTAACATTATTTATATTAATAAAAAGAAAATACTTTGAATAAAACAACTGTTTATTGAATAACCACCATGTTTCCGAGTCAATATTCTATATATTGTATATTTATTTTTTGTTTTTGTTAATTGTCTCTATATACTTAAATTTTAATTTCTAGTTTATTTTGTATCTTGATGAAGAGACCATTGGTCCCGAAACACGATGATTATATGATAAATAGTGGTTTTATACGAATCGTTTTCCTGTTATTAATTTAAAAAATTATTATCTTAGAAAACTTCGCATTTTACTTTCTTTAGGTATTAATTTAAATTTTTTGTTAAGTACTTATATAAGTTCATTAACTAGCTAGCGGGTCGTGAAAGGACATATTTTAGTTCTCATTATTTACACTTAATCGGTGTATGTTTGCCATTTATACCGAATTAAATATTTATTCAATATGTTAAGCATTTTATAATTGCCTGGTCATATTTATATTCGTGACAATTATTTTTGAATTTACTCCAGTATTAATTATATGATATTTTCACATAAATAATATGACAAATTAGCTTTTTCACCGCAGACCAACACTTTTTTGAGGCTACTGTACAACAATTTGACTTGCCTTCACAATCACCATCAGTTCTGACTTCCTGGGACTTGAGAATGAAATAATATAATCGCGAGTCGATAATGATGGGTGCGCTCACGTCCCTTGCGTCCGGCGATACCTGTCCGCCTCGGTACCTGCCCAGGCGCTGGCGCACGGCAATAAAGGCCGCGCGGTCATATTAAGGGCGGGCTGTCAGGATTGAGCGCTTAATTACGGCCCTTGCAATGCAAATGGCCGCGTTTAGCACGGCGCGTACGATGGATATAAAATTCTTCATTCGAAATGCTCGCTGTCATACAGGTTCGTACAAATCGGTCATATATAATGTGTATATACATGTGCTCAGAGGCGTGCATTCCATATAATCAGATAAGCTGTACACAACACCTTGTTTTTCATTTTTTTTTCATAGAGAAGTGAAAAAATGAAAGTAATAGAATCCCTCACTGATAGGTGGGGTATTAAACTGACTACTTTCAAATATAGAATTTTTAGTTTTTGAAAGTAGTCAGTTAAATAATTTACCTTAAGCAATAAAAACTAAATATTATTATTAAACTCACGTAGAGGTAAGACAGATAATGTTTTTCACCCAATTTAATGATTATTATGAATAATATTTTTAATGTGAAATCCATCAATAAGACATAGTAATTTTATATTTAAAAGAATAGTATATTTTAGAAATCAGTTTTTTTTATGTGTGATGTAGTTGATATCTCTTCTGGTAGTTTGGACAAAAAATTAAAATCTTAAAAAATTATAATGAAAAATAATATTATATGCCAGCATAATAATTTTCGCCTACAGAGTTCTTTCAATCAACAGACCGCCAAAATAAATAGATATGAACTATCGCCAATTCCTCCTCACAATTTGGCATGCCGTCTGGTGCCAAATTGTGCACAAATTGCCTTCCTTCAAAAAATACGTAAAAGATACGTTGATGAAGGATATAATACGTTAACTGCAGTATAAATGCATACATTCTCATTCTGTGACCCGTTTATCTCTCCTAAAAAACTAGTTTAGTTCATCTACGTATACATTTTATCCTCATTTCACATATTTTTCATTACATTTGCATATCTTTCCATTTAATTTGTTCGATTTCTTGCTATTTTTATTCTACTTACTACTCAATTGTTTTTGGAATATTACCTTGCGTAGCCCGAAAGAAAAAAATTAGGTGCAGTAAAATCCGATGTATGAAGCGACCAAGTGAAATGACGCTTTTGATATTACGCGCCAGGAAATGCGTCACGCAGAATTTGCATAATAGGCCGAGCTATGTACAATGTGGTAATGTCCTGTTGAAATCACATATGGAGAAGATCTTGTTAATAAATTTCAGGTAAAAAAAAATTAAAACATCGCACGATTCCGTTTATTTCGGCAATTTCTTGTGCACGACGTCTTTCTGAGAGTCTTGGACTATCACCGATACTTTGGCGATATGCTTGCTCGTAAAACAATTTATGATGATTAAATTATTTTAAAAATCACGAAATCCATTTTGATAAAATTATCATATTAACACCTTATTGCGTGATGTTCCGCAGAGAATCGAGTAAATGGTCAATTAAAATATACATTAACATTGTCTGACTTAAAAAGTTATTCAAATAACATATAAAATTTTGCAATAAAAACACCCGGGAAAATATATTGCGACGAAATTTTTCTTCCTACCTTACATTCACTCTACTTATCCTTCGTTCCTCCTTTCTCTGTCATTTTCAAGTAAGGCTGGCATACAAATGTAAATGTTTAACATTTGCGTACAACGAGACCGATTTTGTAAGCAATAAATCAAAAATAATTGGTGCTTATTAATTATTTGGACGCCATTTAATCGCGTGTGCAAAGCAGTGTTGTGTTTTTTCCGTAAAATATTATATTGAGAAAATATATTTACAGTTGAGATACAACCTTAGACATACGATGATTTTTTTTAAACAAATTCATATGGACATACCCGTATTATTAATTTATTGAAATTTTGACATTTAGGTGGTACCATGCACGATTCCAGAGTTTTTTTTTGTGAAATAAAATTTTTACATGATTTATTTTGTTTTATTAAACTTTGTTAAAGGCTGATATTTCGATATGAAATCAAATATTTTAAATACACTGCTAGTATTTGAAATAAAATATTGAATGTAGAAAAACAAGCTAATCTAATCTAAACAATACGGACTAAAAATAAACTATATTTTTTTTATCTACATCCACCATTTGTTTGCCAAATACTTGCGAATTCTTCATAATAACCAATAAATATAAATGGTATTTAAACCATGCTTGAGGACAAACAAACTAACAAAAATGTACGTTACATGCAAATGACAGCGGAATGTTAAAACTATTATATAAAACCGCGACATATTTTTTCAACACTACATCAGGATATTGGCATACATAAATATATTTTTAAAATTTATATCATTAACGCGCGCCTCATTTATAAAAAAAGTGGAAATTTTAGGACACGTACTATAATTATAAATAACAAGAATAGAGATTATAAATTATTAAATATATGAGAAGATTATGAGTAAAAATAGATTACTCGACTGTGTATTTAAAATTTTGTAAATTGGAATAATAAAATAAATTCATAGTTTTTTAAAGGTAAACGTCCTTTAATTTTTGGAGAAAGCCTCATAGATATCTCACTTGCATATATTCACATGCCGCAAAACTGCTGTGCAGTTTGGCATGTGTATATTCGTAATTAACAAAGAAAATAAATATTGAAAAAAATAAATTAAAAGCGGAATACGTAAAAAAAGTATATATTTGATTGTGATCACATTAGAAAACCATCAAAAATCGTATTAAGTACAGTACAAACTAATAATATCGATTTATATCGTTCAAAAAAGTTAACTAGATTTACATTAAAAAGAACAGCATTATAAATAATATGTACCCACTCCTGTTAGGAATACAATAAAAAATATATAAAATCAGCCACCCCCAATACAAAATTGGAAGTAATCAATTTGAATAGCGGGCGCCATATTGGAGCATGTTTCTGGCGGGAGTTGTGCGTTTTCAATATTTTTTCCTCGCAGCGATGCTATCTGGGGTAGTTGTTATTAATATAATAAACAATGCCGGTGCATTTCGGCCAACATGGCGGCGCCCGGGACCGATTAAGCTTCCGTACCGTATAATTACGCGACGGGAACCAATTTTGGGCATTTTTCATCATTTTGTTTCGGAAAATTGTTTTAGTCTCTCGCGCACAACATGCCGGCGGGCCGTAAACACTACTTATGTATTGATTTATGCGCTGCTCACATCTTTTGCGAGCATTGCTCGGCGTCTCGGTCGACTGGGCACGACGATTCAGTAACGAGCCAATTGAACGCGAAAAAATAATAAGATGTGCTTTTGCGTGAAAATGTGACGCCATCTGCGAATGGGTTTGAGGATTAGTGAACTGGAGAGATTCGAGTCATTGATGAGATATCGATGACGCAGCTAACAACACAACATTCATTTTGTTGACAGTAATCTGAATTTTTTTTATTTATGACAATTCTCGTAGGCGTTAAACTCATCCTCAAACTTGCTATGTTCATGTTACTCTATAAATAATTGTTATCAATTTTATTTTGTTTGTCTGTTCACCACTTGCGGGTGATGTCTATTTATTTTGGTGGTTTGTTATACACACCTTATTTTAACGATATTTATTTCCATTGTTTTCATCCATTTTCCTGCATCTCGTATGATATCTACATCTATTTTTTTATATTTTTGAAAAGCCATAGATAAAAAATGGAATTAACATTAAAAACTATAATAGTTGGGTAAGCTGTCTGCTTGTCTCAGTTTATTACTTAGTTTATTGCATGACTTTGGTCCAGCTACAACGAAAGCACGGTCACCGAAAAGATAAGTCTCATGATACGTGATCTATCATCGAGACATTTTAATCAATCGCCAAACTTACATTATTGGAGCGATCGTTTAAGTAATTTATGAGGTTATATCGTTAAATAAATAATTTTCGACTGCCGAAATGATTTCCATGTATTAATCAGCATTCCTGAATATGGCTGGGGGTTAAACAATAATCTGCTCAGCGGTGATGCAAATATGGAACCATGTTTATGTTAATTTATTGAAGACAGGTTGAGAGGATCGATACTCACTGTGTGATCATTTTATTCTGATTTTGTTTTGCAAACATTATTGAAAAAATATACCGTAAATAAATTAATAATATTTAAGTGGTCACATCCATAGTAATGCACTTTGAAAAAACTGAGATATGAATAATATTTTAATATAAATAGATTTTAATATAAATATATACTTAGATTTTTCACTTTCGAATTAACACTTTCGCTAAATACTAAGATTAAAACAAATTACTTAAATCACTTAGCAGGATAAAGAGAAATATACAATAAAATCATTATATTTTTAGGTAGATTTTCATATTTATAAAAGTGATTCATCTTCAACTTAAATTATTTAATATTTATATTTTCTTTTCATGAAATATGACTAAAAATGTTGGCGTGAGATAAATGCACGTCTCGAGTAACAGTCGAGTGAATACTGGAAATAAGAAGCAAGTCCTCGAAATTTCGAGAAACCAGCATGTTTTATATAAAAGAACGAAGCGGGTGCCGCTGAGCGAGTTTTTGTTATTTTATTATTTGACGTGCGATAGACAAGCGAAGCGTGCGGCGTGTTGCTAGCGCGTGTGCGATACTAGCGACGATAAATTAAGTGGAGTACTTAACCGGCGCTGAAATGAGTGTAACCACTTACCTACAAATTGACGTGAATTCTCCGCGAAGTTTTTTATTAGCCTCCCACAGCCAGGTTCCGTGATATTATAATAACTTGTCTGTATTGCTGAGGTAAATAAAGATTTATTTAAAATTCCTATGATTTGTGTATTAGGCATGGACACTGCATCTTATTTTAGATCTGGGCTTAATAATAGCAAAGACCTATTCCGAGAGGATAATTCGAGAGAATACCACCTATCATTTGAGGAGAAGTTGGGTCCTTGAAAAATATGTCAGAAGTTGGAGAAAATATAATAGAAATTGGCGATAAAGAAACACATTTCAGTGTTTCATCCAAACACTGTCTTAATGGTTATCAATAAAACAATACTAATAATATATTACTTCTTCTTCTTTTTATTCTTCTTCTTGTAGATCATAAATCTGTTATTTAGAGGCAGCCTTCCTCTTGGGAAGCGGAGCACCAGCCATCTCACTTTTTGGCGGTCTTTCTGGCATCTGGCATGCGATGTCCAGTGGGAATATTATGGGGACAACATGGGGAATTCTTGTATTATCCATCCTATCCACGTGATCTCTCCAGTACCGCCATCTCTTTCTGCCCCATTTCCATTTTAATTATTTACTCCATAAATAAAACATTTATAAATGAAAATGTAATTACATCTTGCTAAATGACGCCTTTTATTTATAACTAGCTATAACCCATCAAAAATGGCGGTAACTTTACATGTCGGTTCCTAAGGAATAAGTAAATATAAGAATAAGAAGAAGAAGAAAGTTTTTTTTTGTAATTTTACTTTAAAGAAGTCACGGACGTTACACGAAGTTACGGGGACAGATAGATAGATAGACAGACAGACGGACGGACGGACAGACAGACAACGAAATTACTATAATTATGATTTTTTTATTTTATATTTTTATATTTTTTCTAATATTAAAAAAATATTTTAAAATTTATTCCCTATACCTTTATCTCTACGTGCTATGGTTTATATTTTCCATTACTTTTTCTTCATTTTTTTCTTGTACCACTTTGATTTATATGTTTTATTAATTTATCTCTTTCTTTGGTTTTTATTGTTATTGTTCTTTTCTGTTTTGATTTGACTTTAATATTTTATGTTATGCCGTGGATCTCTATAATTGGTCTACCTACTATTCAATACTTTGTGTCATTCTAATAAACTGTATTGTTGAGATTCCTAAAATAAAATAAATAAAAAATATTATTTATTTTTAAATACTACATTCACCTACATTCCAACACATAAACCTATATTCACTACATATCAATTATACAACTTTGATTACCACTATAGTTATATTTTTTGGTTATTAAAGCTTATAATAAAATTATAAAATCTTACTGCAGATTAAAGTAAAATCACAGTTTGGACAAATCTGAACATAATGTTATTATATAATGCACGTATTCACAATTTCCCTTTTGATTTCCGATGGGGCTAGCCGATAGCGGTTAGTTCACTCACCGATGTGGCCGTCCCACGACCGCCGCGGGCGCAAGGGACACCCTATTATGCTCCCTTAAGATACCATTGGATACGCCACAAAGTGGCCAATACGTCTGGACAAAAAGATATCTGGTTTTATCGTGACCATTCGTCCTAAAGCCCCGGGGACGGCCTGGATATTTTAAAGGTTTTTAAAATTTTATTTTCAGTCTTTTGTGGACTGAATTAAAATATCTTCAATTTTTGCACTGCATAATGAAGTATTTTTGATATAAATATCTCATAGGAACGAAGCCTCTTTTTTATATGGTAAAGTAGTTATAGAAGTTTTTTTGTGTGTTCATAGGGTTTACGACAATGAGGGCAGATACACTGCTTAACCAAGATCGTTTTATAAGCCAAAGCTCCTTTATCGGTCTTTCTTATTCGCCACCTGCTTGGCATTTTTTTAATGCTAAAAGCAACAGTGCGACCTGTTATTGTAAAAAAAACAAGTGGGACGAACGACTGCCATCCAAAAATTGTAGGTAAGTCATAAGAATTTAAACACTTTTTAAATATCTTTTCAATTGTCAGTTGCATGAAAAGTGAGATTTTCACGCCGTGTCCATGGAATGAGACACAATATTATAAATCTCTGAGATTTAGTTGAAATCTCGGTATCGTGTACTCGTGTTGAGATATTGATCTGAAACGGCTTGAGATTCGTAAAATGAGACAAATACTCTGACCCGTGTATACAATGTTTGATTTGTTAGAGAGAGTCGACACATATGCACCAAAGTCAACTAAAACGTACAATTATTTATTCTAAAAATTTTAACAGATGGCATTAAATTATAAATATTTATGCTTTTTTAAATTTGTCTATTCTCGGAATGGAACATAAATGGTTCCTCTACTATCTTAGCTACCATGCCAAATTGTCGTATAACGATATAATGTTGATTATTTTTTTGTATTTTGTATTTTATGATTTATATTATATATTCATATGCTTTAATATTTATACAGTCGACATCCATCTTTATTATAAAATTAATTTAATTTAAAAAAAATAG